>CATIWJ010526494.1:0-22960 GCA_949640765.1 Croton laevigatus | reverse complement strand
GTATAATTAACCTCCTGAGATAGAATGTGTGTAGCCAACACCCTAATTTGAGTTCAATTACAAAAATAGTTTGTTTTGTGTGGGCTCTTGTAAATTCATATTAACCACATCGATAATGAGATTTTTTTCACAAGATTAGTCGATGCTACATATGTTGGCTACTAGTTTGAATTGTAAACTTACACCGATTCATAAAAGATTTCAATAACAAACCCGATAACTCTTTTATATGCAAGATTTTTAAATGTTTGAGTTTTAGAATGGTGACTTCCGGATTCTTCTAAGTTCCGAGCATTAATTATCGCGTAAGGGAGTTATCATATGTTAGTTACTGAAGTATTTTACAAATTAGTGTAGGTTTACAATTCAAACTAGTAGCTAATATGAATAAAATTACTATTTGTCAGCCAATCTTATGTAGCATTAGCTAACCTTTTCGGAAAAATTGCAATTAAACGCAAATGGAGCGCTATTGGAACAAAATTTGCAAAAATAGGGTGTTGATAATGTAAAGTTTATTTTAGGATATTAATCATACAAATCGAAAAGTTTGAGGTGATTTACATACTTAGCCTAATCCATGAGTCTAACTAGCTAATAATGATTAGTATGAATTTAATTTTTTGGACCCACACAAAAACAAATTAGTATTACAATTAAACCCAAATGCAGTGTTGTTGGAACAAAGTATGTGAAACACTATATCTGTTTTTTTCATTTCTTTACATTCACTATTTCACCAATGCCAATATAAATCCATTTTTCACCAATACCAATACAGAAATAATTATAAACAATTACTAACCTTTTAAAAAACTTACTTTTTCATCAATACTAATAAAAAAATAATAACAAATAATTACAAAACTTGCTATAAATAGAAATGTAAACAACTCAATAAAACACCCAAAAACGGAAATGTAAACATATCATGAAAACGGAGGTAGTAAAATTTATTTTGGAGTGTTAATCATTCAAACCGAAAACTTCAAAATGATTTAGACCCAATTGTTTTACTTTAAACTTAATTTTTTACGAATTTGTTTATACTAATTTTTAAACTTTTTTTTTATAAAAGTAATAAAATATTATTCTTAAATAAGCTTTTTAGGAAAAAACAGAAAAGTAAAAATAAAAACTCTCTAATTTTAAATCCTTACAAAAGAGAAAGGAATTATATTTATAATAGGAGCACTCTTTGTTTGATATAATAAAATGAATAATTCCTGGGGGGAAAAAAATAGAAGATGGACAGATTCCTAGAGCCATGAGCAGTAGGGGGAATCTTTTACTCGTTTTCCACAAAAAAAAATTACCATTTTACAACGGAAAGCGAGATGAAAATTAAAAGGTACAAAAGAGAAGACTCATACTTGTTTCACGTGTCTCCAACTAATGCTCCTTTTCATGTCACTCCCCCAATTTCTTATTCTCAATTTAAAACTAATCTCTCTATTTTATAATCTATCTATTCTATATTATATAAAAAAGAGCGAATGGTGTACATTAAATTTGTTCAAAACGCTCTTATATAATTTATATTATCAATGATAAAATTATATGTATATAATTATTTATAAAAATTAATTAATTAAATTTAAATATAATTATTAATTAATAAAATTCAAATTATATCTAATAAAAAATATTATTTTAAATATTAATTAATTAAATTTAAGTTATATTCTAATAATAAAATTATATAATTATATCATAATTAATCAATTATAATTATATTTTAATAAGAAATATTATTTTAATTTATATTAATGATAGTATTTCTAATATTAAGCTGAGAAAGATTTTTAATATTAAAATAATTGATAATAAAAAATATCATCAATTATTTTATAGTATTCCTTATTATAATATTATTTAAATTTAATTTATTAATTAGTATCATATTTTGTTATATTTTTAAATTTTTATTCAATTTTGAAAATAGAGAAAAATTAACCCTTAAAAATAATGATTGCATAGAAATGTTTTAGGTAACACCAATGTAATTAAATTTTTGGTACAAAAGATATGAAATACCTTATGAAATTGACAATATTACAATCACAAAGCATGGCTCCAAAATCAGTTCAATGTAGATTTCTAATACCTTATAATTTTACGCCTTATATGTAGATTTTTCAATATTAAAAAAATACTATTTTAATTCTTAATTAATGAAATTCAAATCATATTTCAATAAGAAATACTATTTCAATTATTAATTTATTAAATTTAAATTATTTTTTAATTATTAAATTAATTAAATTCTAATCATATTCTATTAATTCTAATTAAAAATACTATTTTAATTATTAATTAACTAAATTTAAATAAGAAATATTTTTAATCATTATCTTAGTTGCATGAACCTATATTAAGTAGGAAAGAGAAAAATAGGCAAATTGTATTGTTTTCTAACGGCCAATCTAACATACAGTTCACTTGATTTTAATTATTTTCTCGAGAATTATTGCCAAAATCCAATTTTATATCTTTATTTATTTTGATTGTTCATTTAAGTTTTACATTTTGCGAAGAAGGTTCGGTATAAATTATAATTTGCCTCTGTTTCGTATACTTTCATGATGAGTGATAATAGAATTGAACTGATTTTGGAGCCATGCTTTGTGATTGTAATATTGTCAATTTCATAAGGTATTTCATACCTTTTGTACCAAAAATTTAATTACATTGGTGTTACCTAAAACATTATTTCTATACAATCATTATTTTTAAGGGTTAATTTTTCTCTATTTTCAAAATTGAATAAAAATTTAAAAATATAACAAAATACGATACTAATTAATAAATTAAATTTAAATAATATTATAATAAGAAATACTACAAAATAATTGATAAACACAATTTGATTCTATATTGTAAATTAAATATAAAATAGTTGATACCATTAAATTTACAGTTATATGAAATTTATGATACAGAATCAATTTCTATGAACTGCAATCCACTAAAATTGATATCGGAACTTAGTATAGACAATTTACCGTATGAATCGAAAAAAAATTAAAAAAAAATTATATTTGTCTTGCAGTCTCGCTGTGAGATGTGTAGAAATATCCTTATACCAAATATTGTAGTTTTCACTTTAAAAAAATAATACAAAAGTTTGATGATTAGTAAAATAACACTTTTTTTATCTTTTATCATTTTACTCTTTTTATATAATTATTATTATTTAAAAACAAAACATGAAAAAAATTGCACAAAATAGTCACTTTGACTTATTCTGACTGATGTTGATAATACTTATTGTTACTAATTATTATTGAAATTTATTGATATTGATTGCTATTGAAAATTATTGAATTAAAGATTTTCTGTAAAACCCTTGGTATTTTTGAGTTTAGAGTTTAAAGGGACAAATTGGTAATTTTATACTTTTCTTATTTTGTTTTGATATAATTTGGCAATTTTGATGTCTGTTTGATATTCAGAACGATAAGACGGTCGTTTTAAGTATAATATTGCGTTTTTGGGTTTCGAGAGTATTTTTGTTATTTTTGTATTTTTTATAAATTAAAATATTTTATTGACTTTTATTAATTAAAAAACTATAACTAATTCAAATTGGTAATTTAATTATGAATGCATGTTGGTGTTGATTAGAATTAGTGTTTAAATTGGTGTTAGATTAGAATTAGTGTTTAAATAGAATTTAGGGATTAATTAATTAAATAAATTATTTATGGGGTTATTTAATAATTTTAGAAAAAAAAAATTTTTGTCTATAAATACTTGGAAAATCAATGTAGGTGATGTTTTCAAGGCTTAGAATTTCGAATGCCTTGAAAAAAAAAAAGGGTTTTAAGCTAAAATTTGCATCATTGTCGTTTTAGGAGTGCTATAGGGCGAGACATTTATCATTCGGCGAAGAAGGGATGTGGTCTGGTGAGGAAGCTGCAGCGCGGGTGAGTGTTGTTCGGCCTGTGGTTCATTGTCTTTCGGCGTGCGGGTGAAGTAGCTCTCCTTGTCATTTCGTTAAGCTTCCAGCATCATTGTTTTTTTAGTTTTTGGGTGTTTTTGAGGTTTTTCTTGATTCCTTTATATTATTTTGATTCTTATTTAATTAGAGCATGTTAGGATCATGTTGGGTTAATTGATTTTCTAGTTATTTGATTTAAATTGAACTAAAATTGAATTAATGTGATTTTTAGTGAGAATTGAGATTTAGAGTTCTAAATTGAATTTAGAAAATTTTATTGTTCTTAAATTGGATAGAGTTTCAATTAAGATTCTAAAATTTAATGTTGATAATCATGTTAGGGTTTAAAGTAATTAAATTGGGTGTTAGAAGTTTCTAATTATTTTAATTAATTGAATTTCCATGAGAAATTCTTTACTGTGATGTTCATGTTGATGCCGTGACTTTGACGGATTTTAATAAATTATAGAAAAATATTTTTGATATGAATTTTTTTATATGTTTGAGTTCTAGAATTTAAGTTTTGAATAAAAATAATATGAGTTGAGTTTTGGTTTGATTTTTAAAATAATTTAATTTCTCTAATGCTGTTAGTTGGATATGGTGTTTGAGTTTTATGATAAAATTGATTTGAGGGATTTAGAAATCTCCAAAAAATTCTGAAATTTTGAGATAACATTAACAAGGTTTGAAATTATATTCTAGTAAAATATTGGAATTTTTAAATTTCAAGATTATTGCTTATAAATTTTTAAAGTCAGTATCGTTGCGTAAATTGTTATCGATAAATTTGATTCTTTTGGAATTTACTCCTAAAATGGGGTTTTTCATAAAAATTGATTTAGTATAACTTTTAAATAAATATTTCAGTTTTGCAACTTAGTTTGAAAAATTATATTTTGTAAATTGAGTTGGTCTTGGATTTGTTAAATAATTGAATATGCGATTATGGAATTGGGTTGATTGCATGCATTCACGTTATGCATAAGCGTTTATACTTACGTTTCACTTAGGATTGTCATTAATTCTAATTTGTGATTAGGTGTTTATCCATTTTCGAATTTGTTTGAAGGGGTTTCTCGTATCCGTATCCGATGTAAGTTCCATGAGTATATATAATTACTTGTAACAATTATATGTGTGTGTGTGTGTGTGTGTGTGTGAGAATTATTTCAAGGCGATATTTTTTTTATAGAATAGAAATCTAATAATACTAAACTAAAATAACTAACTCGACTCGAATGTTCGGCTCAAGAGGAAAGAATTTGAGCATGTCGCAGCGGAATATAGGAAACCTACAAAATAATCTATATGGGTATGAGCATTATATATAGGCGCTCAATAAGTCCATGAATGGTAGGGAAACACTTCTAAAATAATAGTTTCAAAAGCATGTAACTCAATCATAGACAATTTCAAACATGATAGTGTGTTGTGGGTAACCAATTGCCTAATATCACATCTCTTATATCGTCTCAATGAACAATAACAATAATCTTCCTTATATTAACCTCAATAATCAATCAAATATAATTAAATAGGCAAAATGCCTCAATAAACAAATTCAATGATTCCCTTATCCAAGAGTTCTCTGTCCCTATATGACACACCATCGCACATTTGATCTCCAGATTGTATAAAATTTAGTTTGTTTGATTTTGCAGTTGTAATAAAAAACTTTTCAAATAGTGATTTTTAGTACTTTGCATTCTAGTTATGTCACAACCCATTTTTCCACTTGGTAATATTTTGTAAAATTTTTTATAAATACCATAAAAGTTTATTTTGAGGGAATTAAATAAGTTAAATGTCCGAATAATAATCCGGACGAATAAACGAACATTTCAAGTATAATATTGGAATTTTCGACTCCAAGGGCATTTTGGTCATTTTGACCATAAAAAAATTTTAGACTCAGAATTTAGTCTTGGAATATCAAAATTTGAAATCTAGACATTAAGACGATCGATTTGAGTATAATTTTGCTAGGAATCGAAGATATGTCAATTTTTATCCACGTTGGGTAAAAATATGTAAATCGATTTTACCACCGTAAAATGGTAAAAATAATAAATAATTGGCAAAAACTTCATGATTAAGGCTTGAAGATAATAATAGATAAGAATCAAGTCTTCCACCAATAAAAATTCAAAGTGGAAGATAATATTTGATAAGTATGATTAAAATAATTAAGGATACAAATTATGGTCCAAAATTAATTTGAGTACTATTTTGAGGCCTATAAATAGACTCCTAACCTTTAAAGATTCATTAGAATGAAAATAAGTTTGGAGAGGTATTTAAAATTGAGAGAAAATACAAAAATTTTAGGTGTTTACATAGGAAGGAGAACCAAACCCGAAGGAAAAAATAACCAAGCCGGAAAAATGTTTGATACTTTAACTTTGAATAAAATACTTTCGAGTTTATTTTTTATTTATTTTGAGTTCATTATTTGAGTTTGTTATTATTTAAGTTTATTATTTCAAGTTCATTTATTTTCTTTAAGTTTATTTATATCTTTATATACTATTATTATTTTATTTATTTATTTATTTTTATTTTATTGCTTTATTAAACACCCATTAAAATTGTGGAGTTTTATTATTATTATTATTATTATTACTATTTTATTACTTTACTAAACACCCATTAAAATTATGTGGTTTTATTATTAAACACCCATTGGGGATTTATTTATTTTCCTTTACTTATAAATTCTTTAATTTTATTACTTTTCTATATACCCATATATTTTATGAGGTTATTCATTCTTACTTTAATAATTGCTCATTTATTTTAATTTCTTTAAATAATTTAATATTTAATTAGTATGTTTATTCAATTTAATTTACTTATTATTTACTTTTTTATATACCTATATATTTTGAGGAGTATTCATTTTAATTCTTACTTTGATTTTTATATTGCTCATTTATTTTAATTTTTTTTAAGAATTAATATTTCAATATTGTTTAATTTAATATTTATTTAATTTATTCATTTTATAAGTTCAATTTAATTTACTTATTAACCATTTTAATATTATAATATTATATTTACTTTCTAACTATTTAAGTTAATTTTTTTATTATATTAAGTACAAGAAACAAATGTTATATATATATATATATATATATTAACTAAATTTATTTTAGGGAAGTTTAAAGTACCTAGAATAACTTAGACAAATTTTATCATAAAGGATTTTTAAATTAAATGTTTGGATTTTTCAGAAATCATGGTTTAAAGTCAATTTTGGAAATAAGTACTTTTACTATTTAAAGTTTTGAACAAATACAAATTATAATTTCTACAAGTATAAGTTTTTGAAGAAAATAATTATGTTTTTAAAAAATATTTGAATTGAGATGGGAACTATAAAAGCATTTATGACTAAAAGTGTGGTATTCAAGAAAGACTATTTTTTTTTAGCTTTACTAGAATTTAGTTGAACTGAGTTAATGTAAGGAATGATCGATCATATCCTGAATTTTTGATATATGACCATTGATTTGTTACGGCGACGACCGTTGTGATTGAATGCGACGACGACCGATTTGGTGTCCGCCATTTGGTGAGCTATCCAAAAGAAATAATGTAGTTAGTTGGAAACATAGCCAATTGGTGAGTTTATTCTAAAGTATGTTCGTCAGAGTATCTAGTAGAGCCAATTAAAAAAAATCTCTATTTTAATTAAATTAATTAATTGTTAAATATTTGCCTTTCATGATGATATATTTAAATATTTATTAAGTTTTTACATATATGTTTAAATATTTCTATTATTCAAAGTTAAAGTATCCACTAGGCAAAGTTGCTCAGCGAGTTAAGTGTTTTTAACACGTAGGTTTTGGCGAGGAGCAATAGGATCAGTAGAGTTCAAGAGTTCGTTAGCAGCTGGACAGCGTATCAAGAAGCCAACGGGTATCTTCCCTATATGTATAATAAAGACTTCTAGTTTGGCATGTACTGTAATATTTTGTATAAGGAATAATTTAACTATGTTTGTGGTTGTAATATTTAAGTATTTTAATAAAAATAATGTTCTGCACCAAGTTCATATTTAATATAGTATCTTTTAGCTCAACTATTTATGGTTGAGTTAATGGGTGTTACAAGTTATTTGTTTTAGAGGCTTGTGTAGTCAAATTTCGGTCTGATTGTACGCTGGTCTCTACCTCTAGATATGGGTCATGACAAAAGTGGTTTCAGAGCATAAGTTCTAGTCTAGTTTAGTTTGTTATCCGGAAATCAGTAGGGTGTCTATCCTGTTCTTATTTCTCAAAGTCCATTTTTTATTATAAATCTTAGCTTCCGCTTTGTGTCAAACGCTTTGATAATAATTATAAAAGTTATGTTCATAAATCGTTTATTGGCTACTCAAATTTTTAGAGCATCTTTAAGTATAAGATTTTGTTATTTATTTTAGAAATTAGCATTTGTAATCGAAAGAGTTTTTATGTCTTTTGGTTATATTGAGATTTCGGAGGACTGAAATCATATAAGGGAGATAGAATGTAAGATTCTACATTTTTCTTGTATTCATTTATCCTATACAAATGTATGTGTTCTCATTACATGTGAAATTTGAATAACGTATTTTGATTTTTAGATGATATCATTATTGGAAGTTATATTGTTTGGTTATGTTTGGGATAGAATAACAATCGCAAGACTGTTCTTGCGACAGACAGGGAAAAGATAGCTAATTTTTTTTCTCTCCAATTTCATCACTATTGTAGTCACTATAATTTGGTGGCAATAGACCGTGCCAAAACGGCGACCTTTTTAATGACAATATCTGTCCGTCATAGTTTTGCGACCGTTTTAGAGACTCTATTTGTGGTGATTGTCGAATTAAGAAATTAAATGTAATTTTCATTGCACATTTGGTCGTGGAGCCTGTCGCAGACTCCGACATTTTGTTTGGAATTGTTGATTCCATTGTAGATGCCAAAAATTTTTAAGTACAAGACTCACTCTCTCTCTATATATTATTAAGAGAACTAAAATTGTTTATATATATATATATATATATTAAGCGAATTATAATAGTAAAACAATAAATGAGGATATAATAAGTGGCGGAGCCATATAGAGGTCAATGGATTCACTGGGCCTGATGCATTTCAATATATATATAATTACTAGAGAAATAAGACAAAGTTTCATGTACAATATAATTGTTAAGGCGTGTGGTTTTAAACTTAGGGCCCTAGGTTTGAGCAAAGATTAAATCATTTTTTTCCCTTTTCCAAGAATTGTTGTTAAACTTTAGAAAGTGGTTGAACTTGGGCCCTAGGTTCGAGCCAAGATTAAATCATTTTTTTCGCTTTTTCCAAGAATTGTTGTTAAGCTTTAGAAAGTAGGCCTTTTTGACTATTAGGGGTGGTACCCTAAATAGTTAAGATGCTTGTTGTGGTCGTTAGGTCTCAAATTTAAGCTGTACCAATCCTCTTTTCTATATATTATGGGTGTGTGAATAAGTGACCAATATTATAAAAAAAAAAAAAAAGAGTTGTTGGCCATTAATTCTAATCTTCTTGACATTTCAGCCGTTGGTCTTATTATTGCCTATTGTAAGTCAATTCTATATGATAGGCATGACAGTAAAGTTTATTTGGATTCAGAAACCAACAAAAGAGTCCATATTCTAGTTAGAGCTTTCTATAGATACATATGTAATCCTTGTATGAAATTGTGATTAATGATACTGTGTTTTCTTAGAAAAAAAAAAAAAAAAACCCACAAAACTGAAGAGGAGAAAAGACTGAAAGGTGAGATAGTGGTTAATTTCACCTATGGTACTTGAATTTTAAGTTTTATAATGCTATAGTCCTTCAATTTCATTTTGTAAACATATCATACTTAGAACTTTCATTTTCTTTCATTGATCATCCTTTTGGCCGGAATTTAAATAATCTTGCCGACCAAGGATGATGTGGCATCCAACTAGTAATTAAATGCTAATTAATTTTGAAAAATTTCTTTAAATCCTCAAACTTTTAACAAATCTATTCTCATCTTCTTTTTAAATACATATTTTTATATATAATTAAATAAAATAAAATGTTATTATTTTTTTAAATACAAATTATTGTTTTAGGGACAAATTATTATTATTTTTCATCTGTGAATAAACTAAAAAATGTAAATAATTGTGAAAAATTGCATTTTCTTTCTTTGCTTAATTAAGTTTAAATCAACACTTAACAATTTTTTAGGAAATAATTTTGAACACTTTTTAAAGCAATTTTAAGAAAAAATTATTTTGTATTTAATTTAATTTAAGTGAACACTTAAAAAAAAAACAGTGTTCATTTTAAATGGTTACAAATATAAATTATTGCCTCTAAAAATGTAAAATTCGAACTGATTTGACGTTTGATAGTTATCATTAAATACTTGGTAGTTGCTGTTTGGATTCTCAGTGATTAATTTTTTTTTAAAAAATAAAAACTCATGAAAATTTTATTAATAATAATAATAATAATAATAATAATAATAATAATAATAATACTTCCGTTTTTATAATATGTTTACATTTTCGTTTTTGGATGTTTTTTTGATTTGTTTACATTTCTATGTTTTGTAATTGTTTATTATTATTATTTTATTGGTATTGGTGAAAAAGTAAATTTTTTAAAGGGTTAGTAGTTGTTTATTATTATTTCTGTATTGATATTGGTGAAAAGTGGGTTTGTATTGGTATTGATGAAATATTGAATGTAAAGAAATGAAAAAAACAGAGGTAGTAAGTGCCAAATATTTATTTATAAATAAATTAAAATAAAATATTTGAAAAACTAATTAAAATAAAATGGGTCCAATATGTGATGGAATAATCATTCACCTGATTGGCTCTTTAAATATTTTATTTTAATTTATTGATAAATAAATATTCATATTTGTTCATGTCCAAAAAAATATTCATAACTTTTATAACATTATCATTCACCCAATTGGATCTCTAAATACAATAAAAAACAATAAAAAAGGAAAAATAAGCTAAAAAAAGGGTTTGAGGAAAATGAAATCAAAGAAATAAATGTAATTTTTTTAAAAATATTTTATTTACATTAGTCTGTTCACATAATGGTGAAAAAATAAATATAAATTATATTTAAATAACAATCTTAATTAAATATAATTTGAAAACAAGAGAATTTAAGAATAGATTTATTCCAAAAGTTTGAGAATTTGAAAAAATTTTTTCAAAAATTAATTAGCATTTAGTTGCTATTTGGATGCCACATCACCCTTGGTCGACAGCTAAAAGGATGACCGTTGGAAAAAAAAATGAACCATATCACTCTTGGCCGAGGGCCAAAAGGATAACCGATGAGGAAAAATGAAAGTGTAAGTATTACAAAATGATACTACCTCTGTATTTTTCATTTTTTTATATTTCAAAAGGTGTGATTAGATTCAAGTTTGGTGTTGATAGTTTGATGGATTGGGTTAAATAAATTAAAGTATGTTTAGGTTAGTTATAAAATATGATTACAGTAGTTTAGTTATATATAAATAATATTTTAATCTACCTAACCAAATCCATCAAATTATCAACACTAAACTTGAATCTAATCATATTTTTTAAAATGTAAAGAAATAAAAAATACGGAGGTAATATTTAAAGAAGCATAGTGTTACAAAATTTAAAGTTTTAAAATTGAAGGACCATAGTGGAAATTATCCCTTGAGTTAATGGATTATTGTGAAATGGACAAGAGTCATATATCTACCATCATTAGTGACTTTTTTTTTCCCTTGACTTTAATCAATTATAGTTATTTCTTTTTTTTTTCCAAAACTTTAATCAATTATACGAATGAACATTCCTCTCATCATGAAAGAACTTAAAATAAGCTTAATCATGGTGCTCCACATGTCATAATCTCATACCCTCACTTCATGATGCCCGTCACTCACACCCAGACCCATTTTTGTAAATTTAAACTGTAAAAACAAAAGAAAAAAAAAAGGCCAATGGGAGGGGGCAAAATTACCCTTATGACGTCAGCAAGACAGCAACCTGCACTAGTACCAGACAACAATAAATAAATAAATAAATAAATAAAAACTTCCTTACATTACAGTTCCTCAGTGGCAATTCTGTAGTTTGTCTGAAAACCCAGACCTGTTTCTAACTCTACCACTTATTGTTTTTAACATGGGGCACTCTTTCATCAGCAGAGAAAGCTAATATTTATCAGAGAAAGAGAAAGAGAGAGATCCTGAAACTAAATTCTCCTGCTCCATCAGCCCTCTAGTGAATCAAAGAACCCAACTTCTTGAAAAGGAAAATAATTAAAATTAAAAAAATCATTTTGTCGTCTCTTTCTAGTTTATCCAGTTTTTTTCTTCATCTTCATTTTCCTTTCAAAATGACGCAAATCGAATCCACTTTTGAGCTAGAAGCCTGTGGTATTATTTAGAGGATTTTATTTATTTATTTTTTTGGAAGGAATTTGTTTTTTTTTGGGTCTTGGGGGATGGGTTGCCGGAGAACGTTATTTGGAAACTTGGATCCGAAGAGGAAGAGGTGCGGCGGACTCAGGACGAAGCAAGCCGGAAGAGGATCGTGTCGTGGAAGTTAGGCTAGTCTACAACTAGCTCATCCTCATTTTGTTGTCCAACCGATTTTGAAAAGACTGTAACTTAAGTGAGAGCGTGAGAGAGAAAAGAGAGCTTAGCTATGGGTCTCTTGTTGAGAGAAATTTTGAAGACACTTTGCGGTGTTAATCAGTGGTGCTATGCCGTGTTTTGGAAGATCGGATGCCAGAATCCTAAGTAAGTTCTTAAGCTTTATCTGCTTTCGTTCCTCCATTTGGTTTCTAGGCGTGTGGATGAAATGGAAATCAGATTTTGTTTGTAGTAGTTTCGTACCTGAATCCCATAGTTTTTGGATTCCTTGCACGTGGATGTTTGTTTGACAAGAAAAATGGAGGAATAACAGTCTGAAAAATCAATTAGTTTCACATTTTCTTCTTCTAGCTGTTTTGAACGCTCAACTAGTGAAGATTTTTTGACATTTAGTTCTTTTTTTTCCCTTCCACGAATGGATATAAAGCTGATACGACGTTACGTTAATTCTTCATTTGTATTTCCTATATTTTCTAGGCGGCCAAACAGAGTGGATCTATGCTGTTTATTTATTTACCTTTTTTGCTATTAATATTTTGTTTAATTTTCCATAAGAAAAACGTTACAGGAGACACATGTACTACTATTTCTTTGTCCTTTTTCCTATTTGTCTTTGTATTTTGATTGATGTGTTAAAGTCTGATTGGCAACTGTTATATAATATATGATTCGCGATCTAATACTACCCTTGTTTTTCTCTCCGGTTTTGGAACCTTGTGTTTTGGTTTATTCTGTTTTGTCTTTGAGAATCTTATTAAAGTTGATTTGTTTTGGTTTGACTAACCCCGCACTGCATTGAACCGATTTTCGGTTTTGTTTGATTCTGTCCCAACTCATTTTGTGTGTTTTTCTTTTTGAAAATTACAAAAATTCATTACTTAGTATTCCCCTCCAGTGGATGATTCTGTTTATAACTTGTAGTTTCTTTCCTTTCTTTGTTTTCGAAGTAATATGGTAAAATTTTGAAAAGAAAAGATTTTTTACATAACAAGGTTGTTTGTAGGTTTTTTCCCTTACAAAGAAATTAATGATTGGTGGTTTTTTTTTTTTTGCTCCTTCTGCTTTTTTAAATAATTGATCTGTTTGAATTTATAGGCCTTACAATTTAGTTGTAAATTCTCAGGTTGTTAATATGGGAAGAATGTCACTATGAAGGGTCTGGGGCTTCTGATATGCATTCCTCACAGCTCAAGGTTCAATCTGGAGTGGCAGTTCATTTTCTCATTAACAAAATGATAATAAATAATCAAGTTAATGTTGTAGGTCAAGGGTATGATTCCTTCTAAGCCTAATTATTAATTATAAGTTTTAATTTTTTTGCTGATCAATGTGTGGCTTGGTCGATCATCTTACTTTCCATGGAGATGATAGGATGTGGAAGTCTCAAGTTCAATTCCTTATATGAAAAACAATTTATAAGTTTTAAAGCTTTTCCTTGTTCTACTCAAAATATGAAGTCCTGGATTTTGTCATTTTCCAGGGTAGTTGGGCGAGCTGCATTTACCGGAAATCATGAATGGATCCTTGCTAAAAACTTCAGCGGAGACGCCCATCCACCAGAGGTATGGTAGATAAATTTTGTTCATTGTCCTTAAACCAGCCTCTTTAGTAGAGAATTTTAAATTATTAACATACCATAATCAGTTCTCTTTCTCTCTATGTGGCTAAATGGTGCTGTAGAAATTATGCAGAAACCTGGATGAAATACACATGATGTGGTTTTCTCAGTTGTTGGTTGTTAAACATTGCATAACTTCTCATTTTGTGGATGCTTTTTAGGTTTTAACTGAGTTACATCAGCAATTTTCAGCTGGCATGCAGGTTTGCTAACCTTCCCAAGCAAGCCATTCTTCTGTGATATTTAGCATGCTATTTATTGAAAATACTATGCATTTGATTTGCAGACTATTGCAATTATTCCAGTTTCTTCTCACGGAGTTGTTCAACTTGGATCTTCGCTGACTGTAAGTGCTTCTCATTCAACTATATATTTTCTTTTTAGCTATCAGTTATTCCCACATTGTGCATATTTTATTCTTTTTCCTATGCTAGTTTGCTAAATCCAGTTATGATGTGCTTTTATTTCAATTGTAACATTGTCATTGAATTTCAGATTTCAAATAACATAACGAGTGCATGTGACACATTTTCAATTTTCAGGACTTACCATTCTTCTTTGTGGGTTCTTCCAGGAATCATTATGCCATGGCAATCAATGTTTTCTGTAGGGGTGTTCAAAATCAGGCTCAACAACCTGATTTTACACCACGGTCTCTTATTTTTTGCTGAAAAACAGAAAAACTTTCAATTCAAATGTTAAAATACAGTTTGAATACTGAAGGTTTTGTCTACATAGGGTTATATGGTGGTCAGATGAACAATCTAGTTTTCTGCTCCTGTGTGGGACTGTTTTTCCTGAAAAAAGTACTTTTTTAGTGTAAACCTTAAAAGAATAGCCACGCCTTCCTTTTCAACCTTCTGTTGCTTGCATTAATTTGTTCTTCAATTTGGTGCATCATGTTAGTTTTTTCAAAGTTCCATTTATTTGTAAATTTATTACCTTTTACTGATTCAGATGATGGAGAATATGGGATTTGTGAGCAATGTGAAGAGTTTAATCCTGCAACTAGGATGTGTTCCTGGTGCTCTTCTGTCTGACAACCTTTCAGTTAAAGAATCGACGGAAAGAATTGGGGTGCCGGTTTCTTTTGGAGCGCCTGATTCTTTCTCTGTGAATTTGCCGGGAAATAGGGTGCCGACTTTCACTCGTTCATTTTACAACAGCTCTAACGAACAAAGCATCTTGTTTCAAGCTCCCAGAACCGCTCAACCTTCTTGTTATCACATTGGACAGATCCAGGATAATATACAATCCGCTGCTTCAACAATTCGTGCCTCAAATCTGATCAACGCTTCGTCTAACTCTTGTAATAGTTCATGTGAAGTAAAATTTAAAACTTCTAGGCAAGATGACCCATTTAGAGGCCAACTAGAGAATGCAACTGCTGGAGCTGAGGTAATCCCATCAAATCCTAATGCATGGCTTAATCAGCATGCTGCTTCATTTGATTCCAGGCCTGCTTTCAATCACCAATCTGTTATTGGTCAATTAGATGTGAATAACAGCATTCAGAGATTGTTGGAACAAAATGTCCCCTCAGATATTGCTCCTCAAGTTCATGTTAATGAGAATAGGAATGCGTTTGATATGATGACAGCTGGTGGTCTAACTGTTAATTCTTGTGGAGATTCTCTGACATCTAGGAGAGAGTTACACAAGGGCTCAACTAGTCAGATGAGGCCTACTTCAATTCCACCCTCTCTTGTGGCTCTGCAAAATCCAATTGATGTTACTTATTCTTCTGCGCAGCTGTCTGGGGTTGGGTTTCAACATATTGATTCATCAAGGACTCAAGATGTCCCTGTGTCCACTCTGGTAGATCAATTAAGTAGTACTGGCATGCTTTCAGGGGGTTCTCATCACAGTAACCATTTCACAGATGGGAAGCATGCTAAAACCCAATCAACTGCAGAGAAGGGAAAGATGGATGATGATTTGTTTCAAGCTCTTACCGTGTTATCGTCCCAACCGTTTACATGCATTTTTCCGGATGGGAAGAACCATGGTTCTGTTCCAGACTGCCTTAAAAATTCAAGTGGAAGTCAGGATTTAGTTTCCACAAACATTGAGCATAAAGAATCATGTCCTCAACCTCTATTCGGTGACGATTTATATGATATTTTTGGTTCAGATTTTAAAAAGCAATTACCCAATAGTGAGTGGGATAGTTTGCTTGCGGATGTGTCATTTGCCAATTTGCATATGGGAAAAGATGCTTCCGTCTCTATGGATGGGCTAGAATCAACTTCTGATGTTTTTTCAGTTAATCACGGGGTATCAGACAGCAGTTTTTTCTCTGGTTTAGGCACTGATAATCTTTTAGATGCTGTGGTATCTAGGGCTCACTCAACTTCTAAGCAAAGCTCTGATGATGTCTCTTGTAAGACAACAGCATCGAAGATTACAGGCTCCTTTGCTCCTGGTGGTTCTTCCACCTATCGCCTGGCTCATTTGTCTGATCAGGTTAAAAAGGAGTCATCTGACCTTCCCAAGTCTCTGGAAAAATCAGGAACTGTTGCACCTGGCTCTATCAAAACTGGATGCGGCAAGGATGAAATAGGAACCTGTTCTCAAATTACTTCTGCTTATGGGTCTCAATTGAGTTCATGGGTTGGCCATAGTATGAGGCGTGAAAGTAGTGTTTCAACTGCATATTCCAAAAAAAATGATGAAACGAGCAAACCAAATCGCAAAAGGCTTAAACCTGGAGAGAACCCCAGACCAAGGCCAAAAGATCGTCAGATGATCCAAGATCGGGTGAAGGAGTTGAGGGAAATTGTACCAAATGGAGCAAAAGTACGACCTTTCTTTGTATTATTCAGCCATGTTTGTCTGGTGATTTAATGATGCTTGCAATTGATCTGTTGTCTTATTCATTATTTGCTCTAACAGTGTAGTATAGATGCTTTGCTTGAGCGTACCATCAAACATATGCTTTTCTTGCAAAGTGTGACGAAACATGCTGACAAGCTAAAACAAACTGGGGAGTCCAAGGTATGGATAACGTTGTTATTTTATCTTATCTGCATGATTTTTATTATAAACCTGTTCTCGCATATCTGATAATTTTTAAATGCAGCCAAGATAGAAAATCAATCAAAAATTCTTGTTACAGTAATTCTACTCTTTGTTGGCTTTTAGGCCATCTTTTTCCTGGCATTTTTATTACATGCATTTTCTGAATGTGCAGATCATCAACAAGGAAGAGGGACTACTTTTGAAGGACAGTTTTGAGGGAGGGGCAACATGGGCATTTGAAGTAGGGTCTCAATCTATGGTCTGTCCCATCATTGTTGAGGATCTTAATCCGCCCCGACAAATGCTTGTGGAGGTAGTGAGAACTAATGGTATTGGAGCTTTTTAGTTTTCATAGTTCTCTTTTTGTTTGATCATATTTCCCATGTTGGCAGATGCTCTGTGAAGAAAGGGGTTTCTTTCTAGAAATAGCTGACTTAATTAGGGGATTGGGATTAACAATCTTGAAGGGGGTGATGGAAGCTCAGAATGATAAGATTTGGGCACGTTTTGCTGTAGAGGTAAATTCTCAATTGAAATGTTTCAAGTTAGTTTCATGTAATAGATTGTTCGTAGTAATACTTCATGGCTGGGTGATATTGGGGTATTTGATCACCCTTTTTGGATTACTGTTACCAGAACCTTCTTGAAATGCAGTTTTTAAGAAAGAAATAATCAGTTAATTTATACTATCTGTTGATTACAATGCATTTTTAAGAATGACAAAAATATGAGGTAGTCAAGGTTGGTCTTGAACTGGGTTCAAATTCATTTGTCTCTTTTGTACATCTTGGGTAATTGTAGAACAAACTTCTTTTGAACAGAATTATAGAATAAACTTGCATAAGCTGTTTGTTAATTTCTAATATTGATTAATGTCATTGATATGTATAAGAATTAGCTATATCTAGTAACCAAGAAAAATTTCTTTTCATTTAAATAGTTTTGTTGATCCATTTTATCAAAAAAAAAAAAAAGTTTTGTTGATCTATTGATTCCAAAGATAACTGGCTGATTATCTAACATCGTGCTGGTCTTTTCGTCTGCTGAATTCAAAGCATAATCTTAAGGCTTGTTGTTTAACCAAAGAAAGCATGGACTATTTGGTAGATTTGTTGCTTGTCCATGCAAGGGTATTGACTTTTTCATCAAAGGATTAATTTGACTTTTCAATTTCTTTTGCTTACATTTTAAAATCAATTGGTAGTAAGAAGAATCTTGATATTTTGCATTATTTAAATATTGCAAAGAATGTTATATGCTGATAATAAGCTATTTTAGAAAAATATATATTAATAATCTTTGTTGAACTTAAACACTTCAATGATTTGAAACTTCAGAATGTGCTATCCTGCTTGTTTATTACACCATTATCTACCACTTAGATTTTACATACGATTTTTATTTAATGTTTGGTTACAAAGGTAATTAGAATGACTACATTTTTTCCTTCACTATTTGATCAATATATAAATGAAAGACCAAGGTAGCAAGTAGTTACATAGACCGGGGCTGCTGTCTGCATAATTTGTTTCATTGCATTTTGTTCACGGCCAATATGAATCCGTATTGTTTGTTGTTTATGATGTCTGCTTATTGGATTGAAACTATGCTTAGGTTTTTTCTTTTTCGTGTTCATTGATTTGCTTGTTGCAAGAAATTAGCGTGTCCAGTTGGATTTTTAGATGAGGGTGTTGGACATTTGGATCTGTAAATGTAATTTAGAGCTTATGACATGTGGAAGGGATGCTTTAGAGTTAATCCTAGTCCACATTCAAATAATGTTTTTATCTATAGTTACGTCTAGATCTAATTGTTGGAATTAAAACAGGTGGTATTGATATCTGCATATTTTTAAAGTTCAAATTGCTAATAATGGCAGTGTCTATCTGAACCTATGACTTCTCTAATGTTGAATAGATCATTAAGATATATATTAAATATCTTAATAACAAGAAGTAAAATACTATTTTTGATAATAAAACAATCAAGAAAAAGAATTTAGATTTGAAGCTTCAGTTTTTACGAAGTCAGAACTTAAGCTCTTATCAAGCTAAATTTGAGTGCTTGTCAAGCAAGCTCGAGCCTGGCTAATTTGTGTCATATATGAGCTCATCCTATTGAAACTGTTAATGTTACTCCTATGCTGTAAACATTTTATATATTGATATTGATGTTAAAAATGCACTTCTTGTCTAAGATAAGTTGCATCTGAAATGATTGATGACACATGACAGGCAAACAGGGACATAACAAGGATGGAAGTATTCATGTCTCTGGTTCGCCTTTTGGAGCAAACTATGAAAGGGGGTGCTTCATCAGCTACTGCATTGGAGAAAAATACGATAATTCATCATGCTTTCTCTCAAGCTGCATCTATACCTGCAACAGGGATGCCCAATAGTTTACAGTGAACCGGCAGGCAGCTCAAAATGTTGTCTGGTCCACATATGTTAAGAGCAAGCATATTTTTGCTTGCCATGACTAACATGGGTTCCAGTCTGAGCTTTTAGGCGGCTATAGCTTTCACTAACATAGCCAAAATTTAGATTATGGCTAACCTTACCTTGCAAGGTAGATTCACTAGCTAGTTATTAGCTCCTTAAGAAGTTGATTTCTGTTATTTGAATACTATTATTAAGGGATGACATGCTTATTAATTAATGTTTTGGTTAAGATTGTAGAAATGAGCCTTTTACTTTTATTTTGGTTACTGGTGTTGTGGAATGGAGAGGGGATCTGTGGCTGGCAAGTGCATAGGGAATTCTTGGGATATGGAGTTATGGGTTTTTCATCTTTTTTTGCTGGATTTTTCTTCTGTTGCTACAAGTTGTGAGATTATGACAATGGAGATGTGTTTTTCTTCCAATTGTATTGTATTGCATGTTTTGCAATCAGGAAGAAATTGTGTTATTCCTGCAGTTTACAATGTAATGTGTTTTGTGCATAAATGTAGCTTTTAGCCATTGGGTTTTGTAGTTCAAAGCTGAAGGTTAGTGTTGTTTTTAGGGTTTTCTAATTTCTTTGATACAATGCATGAGTTGAGGCCCGAAGGGAATCAATACAGTTCCGAGCGGTTTCAAGTATAGGCGTGTGCTTAATCATTTACGTGCCTGGCTTCCTAGTGTTTGTGGGACGGCTGTTTAGATTTGAATAAGGGGAATTATACTAAAATGGCTACCAAATATAAAAGAATAAGCAGAAGATGCAAAAACAACAAAATAATATCCAATAGGATATTTAGAGCTTTTTAAGGATGGAAAATGAAAATCATAGGCAAAATGTTCATTTTTGGCTTCAAGTTTACATAAGGTATATTAAAAGTTTGCAATAGGTTTAATCTTGCACCTAATTTTTTACCATCATCGTTTGACTCTCGTTCCGGCGAACTTGATTTTCTAGCAAGAAACTGACGAGACTGCCTCCATGAATTTAAGCCGAAACTTACCTGAAAACTCACGGATTTTGGCATGATACTCGTCGAAATCATTTTAGCTTCACGTTGCCAGCTGAATCACGACAGAAACCATCGAACCTCGTAGAAAAATCGCTGACATTGAAACTTTATGGCCAAACTTCTTCTCTGGGAAAATCCTTCTAAAATTTGATGGATTACTATTTGAAAGTCGATGGAAATTGCCAAAAAGCTCTACGTCAACCTTCTACTCGATTGAAACCGCCAATCCCTCATGGAATTAAGTGGTTTTCCATCGTCTGTGATGAAAATTATGATTTCTGATTGTGGCGTTTCAAAGCTAGGTCTCTTTATTTGACCTGCTTTAGACTCCGGAAGACTTATTGGCATTTGGACTATCGACTGCTATCTTTCGATCGTTGGTCGCCTATTAAGTGGAGGAGAGTGAAGGGAGGTTAATGGTTGGTTCTGCGTGTTTCCCATTTCTACATTGTTTTGTTTCCTTTTCTCATTTTCTAAGGGAAAATTATAATTTTCTATAACACTCCTTCTAGGCCTCGTGGGAGACCCCGAAGAAGGGCTACACGCTGGTACTGGAGCTGTATTATACTGTTATGTACTAATTAGTTAGGCAGACATACATGTTACACGAGGACTATATTTTGTACTTAGCCAATTTTTAACTAAATTTCTATTGAAATTTCGCCATAGTTCCGCTTAGGAATGGACAAACCGTGAATAGTAACAGCGACTAAATGAATAGTCCCTGCGACTATACACTGGGATCCTACAAAGAAAATATCTCAAACACTTCTGCAATCTGTCTTTATACCCTCACTCCTCAAATTAACCGAAAATAAACACTTATATAGTCTCAATCAACAACTCAGTTCAAAACAAATATTTCAACAGATATCAAGTGTACAAACCTAACATTTATCTGGGAGGACTAGCATTGTTTATATACAAGCCACTATAATGTTCTAATATAGAAAATAAAGGACCTTAGTGCTGCGTGCTGCCGATAACTGGAATTGGAGTCTACGATCTTTACCTGTTAACCTGCGAGTTACAGGAAATAACTCGCTGAGCAAATCATGCCCAGTGGGTACCTTACTTATGGAAATAACATTTACATAAAAAATAGGTATAAGAAAAACAGACAATAAAACCAAGTTATAAAATACCTTTTTAAAATGGAACAAATGAAATACACAAACAAACAAAAACATTTATTAGCATAAAACTTTTAAGTACTGCGCTCTACTGGTTACTAGCTAAATTTGGGATAAGACAATTCCATATATTAGTGATCCAATATTGGCCACATATCCAATAATCACAGTACCGTAGTACTGAAACCACTGAACAGTTTCCATATCAGATAACTTGCTAAATACTCGCCGAGTGTTTTGCAACACTTCGACTATTTCAATACTCGCCGGATGCGTTGCAGCACTCTGACTATTAGCATAAATGGTGCCAATCCATATAATAATATCCATATCCATATCCATATTCTGCGGTCCGCTTTTACCAAATAACATATGACGCGTCATATTCTTACCACCTAGTTCGACTTAAACCAAGTAGAGCATTACATAGATATTCAATACAATGAACTTTACATTTAATTCGTTCAATTTTAGAATTTTCTGTGTTTAAACGTCAACTTTGAAAAATCATATCAAATAATTTACACATTCAATAATTCTAAAATTTTTACTGGAAGTTGCTCAACATGTGTACAATGCGACATAAAAATTTCGGACTCAGCGAAGCTGAACCCAGTACTAAAACTAGCCTCAACGTCAAACTGCTTCAGTTGCACTGTAGTCCGGAAATTGAGTTGGATCACCTACAATCCTTCATTAACCCAGATTGAAATTATTTTTCATGTAAACTAGACTCATCAAAGCATAACATATCCAAAATTCAGCTTTAAAACATTTTTCTTGATTTTATTAAAAATTCGGGAAGTTGGCTGACTTACAGGGGAACCTGCTGGCAGCTTCACAGTTTTGGCGAATTACTTCCGTATTTTTCGGATATGTAATTCCATATATTTCACACATGTAAACACATAAATATGGCCATTTAACACCCCTTAGGGTTCGGCCCACACATGAACAAAAAGGGAAAAATGGAGATCAACATAAGTAAGGTACCAAACCTATGATTCAAGCTTGCCTTAGCACTTTAGGCTTCTCACTATGCTTTTCCTCTTGATTTCCTATAAGAATCATATGTTTAGTAAGTACCTAAAAACCCTAGGTCATAAAAACATAACCCTACATGATGATTTCTTGTAATTTCT
>CATIWJ010526492.1:0-14705 GCA_949640765.1 Croton laevigatus | reverse complement strand
TCGTTAAATTCAGTAAATTGGAAAATTCGTGGAATTAATTAATTCGTTAAAATTAATTAATTCATTAAATTGACAAAAAAAAAATTTATTTCTTTTATTTGGTGATTTAAAGGAATTATCCAAGTATTTGAGTGAAAATCGGAATAATTTGTTTTAAAAAATGTGATTAAACTTAAGATTTCAATGAATTATTCAAATATTTGAATGAAAATTATCCAAACTTTTGATGGTAAATAGAATTTATGAGAAATTAGTAGTAAAACATTAGATCAAGTTCAATTATCATTACTCGGGGTCATGCGATTAGGTACCCACACGTGATTAAACTTACAATTTTAATGAATTATTCAAATATTTAAATGAAAATTAACCAAACTTATTATTGTGAATGGAATTGTTAAAGAATTAGTAGGTAAAACACTAGTTGAAGTTCAATTATCATTACTCGGGGTCATGCGATTAGGTGCGCATACGTGATTAAACTTGCAATTTCAATGAATTATCTAAATTTTTGAATAAAAATTAGCCAAACTTATGATTGTGAATGGAATTGTTAAGAAATTAGTAGGTAAAACACTAGTTGAAATTCAATTATCATTACTCGGGATAATGTAATTAGGTGCCCACATGTGATTAAACTTCCAATTTCAATCAATTATCCAAATATTTGAATGAAAATTAGCCAAACTTATGATTGTAAATTTGTTAAGGAATTAGTATGTAAAACATTAGTTGAAATTCAATTATCATTACTTGGGGTCATGCAATTAGGTGCCCACACGTGATTAAACTTTTAACTTCAATGAATTATCCAAATATTTGAGTGAAAATTAGCCAATTTTGTGATGATGAATTGAATTCTTAAGGAATTAGTATGTGAAACATTAGATTAAGTTCAAAAATCATAAGTCGTGGCCATCTGATTAGGTTTAAAAACTGTGGATAACTTTGTAATATATGGCCAGTTTTATGAAAAAAGTGACCACAACTTTTCACACTTATGACCAACTTTTTCGCATAATTTATATAAGTGTAAAAATTATGGACTACTTTTGTAATATGTGGGCAACTTTGCTGAAAAATATGTGGCCAGTTTTATGAAAAAAGTAGCCACAACTTTTTACACTTATGGCTAACTTTTCTAGATACTTTACATAAGTGTAAAAATTATGGACTACTTTGGTAATATGTGAGCAACTTTGCTAGAAAAAGTGTGGACAACTTTTTAATATGTGGCCAGTTTTGTGGAAAAATTGGCCACTACTTTTAACAGTCATAGCCAACTTTTTTGCTTACTTTACATAAGTGTAAAAACTGTGGACTATTTTGGTAATATGTGGGCAACTTTATGGGAAAAAGTGTGAACAACTTTGTAATATGTGGCCAGTTTTGTGAAAAAGTGGCCATAACTTTTAACAGCTATAGCCAACTTTTTTGTATACTGTACATAAATGTAAAAACTTTGGACTACTTTTGTAATATGTAGGCAACTTTGCCGAAAAAAGTGTGGACAACTTTATAATATGTGGCCAATTTTGTGGAAAAAAGTGGCTACAACTTTTTACATTTGTAACCAGATTTTAGAAAATATGGCCATAGTTTGTTAAACTTTTGGGCCGTTTTGTATTCTTGAGAAATTAATGGGTAAAAAACTAAATCATGAATATGTCATTAGGTATTAACACTTAACTAAACTTGTGATTTCAATGAATTGTCCAAATATTTAATTAAAAATTAGCCAAATTTATGATTGTGAATGAAATTGTTAAGGAATTAGTAAGTAAAACACTAGTTGAAAAGTTCAATTATCATTAGTCGAGGTCATGTGATTAGGTGCTCACACATGATTAAACTTGTAATTTCAATGAATTATCTAAATATTTGAATAAAAATTATCCAAACTTACTATTGTGAATGGAATTATTAAGGAATTAGTAGGTAAAATATTAGTTAAAGTTCAATTATCATTAGTCGATGTCATGCGATTAGGTGCCCACATGTGATTAAACTTGCAATTTCAATGAATTACCCAAATATTTGAATAAAAATTATCCAAACTCATGATTATGAATGGAATTGTTAAGAAATTAGTTAGGAAGAAACTAAATCATGAATATGTCATTACGTATTAACATTTAACTAAACTTATGATTTCAATGAATTGTCCAAGTATTTGATTGAAAATTAGCCAAACTTATGATTATGAATGGAATTGTTAAGAAATTAGTAGGTAAAACACTAGTTGAAGTTCAATTATCATTACTCTGGGTCATGCGATTAGGTGCTCATACGTGATTAAACTTGCAATTTCAATAAATTATTCAAATTTTTAAATGAAAATTAGCCAAACTTATGATTGTGAATGGAATTTTTAAGGAATTAGTAGGTAAAACACTAGTTAAAGTTTAATTATCATTACTCAGGGTCATGAGATTAGGTGTCTACATGTGAATAAACTTGTATTTTTAATGAATTATCCAAATATTTGAATAAAAATTAGCCAAACTTATTATTGTGAATGGAATTGTTAAGAAATTAGTAGGTAAAACACTAGTTGAAGTTCGATTATCATTACTCGGGGTCATGCGATTAGGAGCCCACACGTGATTAAACTTGCAATTTCAATGAATTATCCAAATATTTGAATAAAAATTAGCCAAACTTATGATTGTGAATGGAATTGTTAAGGAATTAGTAGGTAAAACACTAGTTGAAATTCAATTATCATTACTTGGGGTCATGCGATTAGGTGCCCACAAGTGATTAAAACTTCCAATTTCAATGAATTATCCAAATATTTGAATGAAAATTAATCAATTTTGTGATGATAAATTGAATATTTAAGGAATTAATATATGAAACATTAGATGAAGTTCAAATATCATAAGTCGTGGTCATGCGATTAGGCGTAAAAACTGTGGATTACTTTTGTAATACGTGGGCAACTTTGATGAAAATAGTGTGAATAACTTTATAATATGTGGCTAGTTTTGTGAAAAAAAGTAGCTATAACTTTTAAAACTTATGGCCAACTTTTCTACATACTTTACATAAGTGTCAAAAATGTAGACTACTTTTGTAATATGTGGCCAATTTTGTGGAAAAAATGGCTACAACTTTTAAAACATGTTAGCAAGTTTAATTACTTGTGGCCATTTATTTACTACTGTCTGCTATAGTTATTAACAAGTTTAATTACTTATGGCTAGTCATTTATCACTATCTGATATAGTTGCTAGCAAGTTTAATTACTTGTGGCCAGTTACCATTGTCTGCTATAGTTGTTAGCAAGTTTAATTACTTGTGGCCAGTTATTTACCACTGTCTGCTACAGTTGTTAGCAAGTTTAATTACTTGTGCCTAGTTTTTCACTTCTCGACACTTGAATCTGGAAACAGTTTATCTAAGTTGCCAACAGTTTTTAAGAAATCCGTGTATTTCATGACAAAAGTGTCAAAATCCAATTTGTATAGGAAAAGTCAGACACATCAGACAACTGTCATATCACTGTCAACTCTGTGTTCCCCACTAACTCAAAAAGTATCTATTATTTAATTCAATACTTTAAAAACCACCAATTATTTAATTCAACAATCTATCACTGTTAAGGGCAATTTAGACTTTTTTCACTTCTCACTACACTCAAAACTTACCATTAAAGGAAATTTGGACATATAAATGGAACATTCAAAATGAAAATTTTGGATAAATAAATGGAACGGAGTGAGTATAAAATAAGAATATCACAAAGATATATATGTAATTGAATTTTAAATTGGGACACGTGGAGTATATCTATATTTATATCAAAATTTAAATTTAATGTAAATTAATTATTTTTATTTATTTGCTATTTATAATTACAATAATATCAATTTTGTTAGTTTAAGAGGTTTCAGTAAGGATATTTTAGTATTTCTAATAATATTATTTATTTAATAATTAATATAATTAAATATAAAATAATATAATTACTTTTTTACCCTTTCCTCGTACTTTCACCCAAATTCTACAGTTAACTTCATCTAACCATAAAAAACATCCAACACTACTTTCTAGTTTTGCCAAAGAATTTCCAGTGACATCTCCAACTTCATATTCTCTGATGTAATTTTCTCAATTCAATTCTTCAAGATGGAAGCATATGTAATCACTCTGTGACACATTGATAACATTTTAAAATTGTTTTTTACATTTTGTTCTATTCATTCTTCTGCTTCTCTCTCTCTTCCATGTCTTTTTCTTCTTCAAGTTATTTATTTTCAAAATTAACGTAGAAAAATGCATCATTGTTCGTCAATTTAGATTAAAGAAAAGGGGATTTTTTGAAAAAGAGGTATTGTTCTTTTTTTTTAAAATTCTACATTTTTTTTGCCTCTTCTTTGTTGGGTATTGTAATTCTTCATGATTCTTTGTTGATTTCTAAACAAAATCATGTCCTTGTTAATGTTCTGCTTCTTCGATTTTGTCTCAGCTGAATATTTCCCCCTTTGGTTTCTGCTTGAACCTCTTCTGCTTCCACTAAATTAAAAAACACGAAATGCAATACTGAAGGTTGATAAACAATTGATCCATTCCCATTCTACAATGCCGCTCAGTGACTTACCAGAATACATTTTAGGTCATTGCTGCTTATATGATGCTTGATTCATTAAACAAGAAAGGATACAATGCATATGCCATTTCCATTCCATCGCTTGCTGGTCTCCTGACAATATTTAGGATTGCTGCACCAGTGTTTGTAATGATGATGTCAAAGGTATTTAATTTTGAAACAGCCATGGGCTTGCGATTATCTTCTGCACTTGTATATTTATAAGAGTTTCTGGATGTATTAGGTGGCTTTCTACTCTCTCCTTACGATGAGCAATGGTTTTCTCAAATATTGTCACAACTGTATCACCTACCTATGCGAAAAAGGTGCGAATTGCTGAGATATTGATTTATAGTAGTTGCTTTTCAGCTGGAATACTACTTTTGTATCATATTGTGATGAGATGTTATACATAAACACTCTGAAAAAGTGAAGTTTCTAATAATTAAAATTGACATATGGATATCATTTTAGAGCTCAATGTTTAATTTTAGACTGGAGAGGAAACTCTATGCAAGATAATTGTTTGATTGTCTGGTAATATTTTTTAATTATTTATAACTAATCCAAAGAGTAGTTGCTTCTTATAAGTTAACCATACATGCCAGTATTCTGCTTTTGGTTAGTATAACTTAATTTTTTATTGCATTTGGAAGTTATAATGTATTAAAATTGACAAATCATAGCTATTTTCTTTAATATGCATATTGGTAGTGTGAACCAAAAGGTCTCTCACATAATATTATGTAGCTGCTCATCATCTGTCATGTTTAATATAGTAGTTTCACTAATTTTTCTGGGTATATCTCTTCATATGCATAGAAAAATTAGTCATCATGCTATATTAATGAAAACTAGTGTCTTTTGCAATTGAGTCTATACACTATGGTCCTTTCTCTCAAATTTTAGTTTTTTTTTTATTGAAATTTTCATGGCTTTGCTGCTTGTAGAGGTAAAAAAACTATGGGTGACAGGGAAAGAAATTAACTGTTAGAATAACTAGAGGCATCTAGTTATACTACAATTTTATGCCATTCACATAAATGGCGCTTTTTCTTAATTTCCCTGAAAGCTATTTATATGCTTTTCATTCATTCGGTACAGGGTGGAAAATGTCTCCATTCAACCCTCAATTTTCATTCCAAGAAGTTCATTGGAATCCTTAATGGAATTGACACTGATTCATGGAATTCCATGTTTAATATGTTTCTCAAAGTTCATTACAGTTCAAATGATCTTCAAGGGAAAACAGAAAATAAATTAGCTATAAAAAAGCATCTTAGGCTATCTACTGCAGATGCTAAGCAGCCATTGGTATTCTTCATTCATAAGTTTTAAGATTCAGTTTTTTTTTGTTGACTTGATTCTTTTTTTTTTTCTGCTTATCGTAAATACTAATTATCTATTTTACACCGATACCATTGTGCACTACCTTTATTGATCCTATGACATATCAACAAACCACAAAGTGAACCTACATTGGCCAATGTGTTGAGAGTTCCAATGTCAAGGTTTCTTTGCCTTTAAAAGGATCTTTCTTGCATGCATCATGAAACTCTTAACTATGAGAGCTCTCCTATTTTCTTTTAGTTTTCTATAGCAGAGGATTTTAGTTTAATGGTTAGCATCCCACTGCCAAGTGAAAAGATAATATATATTTCATTGTAGTATTTCTATCATTGTATTGTTTATTTTCCTATCAGATTTGCATATTTTTAGTAACATATATTAATAGTAATAGTCAGATTGTAAGGAAGATGATGAGCATACTAATGCTATTTTGGATATTTTTTCACCTAGCATGAATCTAGGTCATACTTTGAATCAATTTTTTTTTTCTAGACTTCTATTTGAATGGGTAGGTTGCATTACAAGATTGGTACCACAGAAAGGTGTACATCTTATCAGACATGCAATATACCAAACACTGGAGTTGGGAGGACACTTTGTACTTCTTGGCTTAAGTCATGTTGCACATAATCAAGTGATCATTCAGATTTAATTTATATTATATTTTGGGTGCAAAATGCAAGGAATTCTCTGCATTTTACACACCCAAAACAGTGAAAATGACATAAATGTCCTTGTTCAACTTTTTCATGGCTAATGTCTTTAATTAATTTACTATGTTTTCAAAGTGAATTTGAGGGCATCGCGAACCATTTTCAAAATCACGACCACATTTGACTGATATTGAAGTATGATGATGCTCTTGCCCATTCCATTTATGCAGCATCTAACATGTTTATCATCCCTTTTATCTTCTTTGAGCCTTGTGGCCTTACACAGGCAAAGTCATCATTCGTGCCTGCACAAGTTTTCTAGAGTGGCAGACACCATCCATTTATTTTTTTAGTGCACATATCCAGTTCCAAATTTAAATGCATGTGAACTTGTCATTTTCTATCTATATGATTCTACATATGATAGCAATAAGATATGGTGCCATACCCAGAGCAAGGAAAACGGGTGTTCTAAATGACAGGTAGCGAACTTTTTCCTTCTTCCTTTCTTTTTTTGGCAAACAATTAATATTCTAAAGTAGGATGACTCTAAATTCACGATTCTGTTTGCTGTAGTGTTTTCGATATTGACGATGATGCAATTCCTCTTTAATTTTGAAATGGATTTACATTCCTGACTCCTGATGAACAGGTAAAAACTAGGCAGTTATATATATCCTATTTACTCTCAAATAAATCTCAAGAGACAAGTAAATTCCTTACTGCACTTGCGATATTAGAGCTAATAATATTTTCTATATATAAAATTAGTTTCTTCCTCTGAATGTTAAAAATGCTTAATTTGGCAGTTATTTCTGATAATTTGAGGCATAAATAATGTTTCATAGGCATTTGCAGAGAATAAACAGTGCTTTAGAATGTGCACTCAATTCTTATAGAAATAATCCTGAGGGCTAGAAGGAACTTGTTCAAAAAACATGAATATATATATTTCAGTTGGGAATCCTCAGCATCACAATATGAGGATCTCTATGCAAAGTCAGTGGCTAGAGCAAAGGCAGCAGGAAGTCACACCGGGACATAACCATGGTCAAATGGGCTTTCTCATGGAAGCTGTGGCTGAGTTAGCTTCATTCATTGATTTGAATGTATAGACTATCCACCGAGACAAGAATCCATCAGAGTCGTCTCTCTTTCACGTAGTAAATTTCTTGAAGTTTTAACTAAGGTTGAAACATGAAACTTGAAGCTTGCGTGCTGGAATGGACATATCTTTTATGGCAGAGGAGAAAGGGTCAGGGAGGGATAGATGATGAAAACTGAAAAGTAGCTCACTGTTTAACTATAAGATATAGTAATATTACATTACTAAATGATCTTGGTTTTTCTTTACTTGATGAGCTTTGTATATTTATTTTGAAATGAAATTATCTCACTGAATGAATTCATGGAATTTATTTTTGCTAAATAAATATTTTTTCATTTTTAAATAAGTGTATTTTTATAATTTTTATGTTTACACCATTAATTGTTGGCATGAGTTTATATCTTGTGGCACTCGACAATCAGAAGCATTATTTGCCACAAAAAATTCACATCAGTAGTTGTTCTAGTGTTTGCAAATGCTCTAGCAACTAGATAAAAGCTTGTTCCCTTATCACGTGCATCTTGATTGCCTGATATGCTTATACCTTAGCCTCTCCCTTGACTGCCTGATACCTCTCCCTTACTATTGGGCCATTTCCACAGGAGATTGATAACGATTAGTTCATGGACTTCCTCTACTACGAGTTACAAATGGATCAAGAACAGGTATATATTCATCATCTTCAACAGCAGTAGGCTCTTTCTCTAGTATGTCTTCTTCATTAGGTACTACATCATCATCACCATTCCAATTCTTTATTGCTTCCTTCAATTTTTCAAGTTCAGAATTGAAGTAGTTCATCCTAGGTATACTTTCTTGAGCCAGGTCATATGTTTCATTGAATATTTTTTAGCTTCTCTATACTTTTCATATTGCCTAGTTATTTATGGATATCACCCATCAAAAAACATTTTGCTGTATCTTCGATATACATCTTTTCTCCATCTATTTGGAAAATATTTATCATCTAAAAGCCTTATGTTTGTATGGCCTAAAACCTTCATAATGTGTGAGTACAATATTCCTTCAATCTTGAACTTTTTGCATTCATATAGAAAGTCACTTGTAGATACCTTTTATTTAACATTATACACAAATTCCTTAATTAAAGAGTAAAACAAGTGCCTTTTTTTTAAGAATTTTTATATTTTTATAACCATTTTCATCAATAGGATTTTGCCTTTCCACTTTTGTAGTTCAACATGAGAGAAATATAAGCTTTTTTGTATTTGAGCTTGGACTTTTAAAAACATATTGTGAGTGAACTTCTGCAGAAATTGTTTCTTCCATGCAAACTTATTAATGAGTGTTAGATTAACATTTTTGGATTTGAAATCAGCTTTCACTTCCTTTTCAATCTTCTTTCTCAAAGCTATTTCATATTGCTCAACAAACTGTTTCAAAGTACTTCTTGAATTTACGTAGCCATCAAATAAGTGTGCATGCTCTCGCTTCTCTGAGTTGAGTGCATATCAGCCCAAAATACAGTGTTCATATAAACAGGTACTCACTTAGATTTTTCTGAATATAACTTTAGTAGCCACTCATTGCTTTCGACATTATAGTTCCTCAAAAATTCCTGCCAGTGACTTTCAAATATATCTACACTCAAACTATCATAAACTAAACATTTGAATTCTTTTTCTGCTTCTGTTAAATTAACAATAGACTTCAACCTTTGAGGAAATTTGCATAGAATGTGCCATAAATAGTAACGATGCACAGAGTTAGGCATAACCTCCAAAATAACTTTTTAATACTTTCACATTAATTAGTCATTATTGCTTTAGGTGCAATGCCCCTCATTGCTGCCAACCATGTATTGAACATCCATTTAAAAGTTTATGTGTCCTCATGAGATATCAAGGCACAACCAAGGAGGATTGATTGACTGTAATGATTGATGCCTACAATTGTTGGAAAAGGCATTTTATACTTATGAACTAAATAAGTTGTATCCATACAGACAATATCATTAAATTCTTCATACGCTGCTCTACTATGGCTATGCACCCAAAATACATTAGTTAACCAATGGTCTCTATACGTATAAATCAAATAAAAGAAATCTCTATCACTTTGTTTCATGGTTATGAATAATATGCTTATCGATTCAGCATCACCTGGCCTGAGTCTAAGCCTACTCATTGCATCAATAAAATTTCTACAATCTTTTACAGAACAACTTAATTTGTCAGGACCTTTAGCCTTTACCATTAACAATTTAATACTGTTGCAAGGCATAATACCAGCAATATCACTTTTCTCAAGCCTTTTTTGCATCGATGGATCCATATGCTTATAACCACGCATGAACCTAGCTATTGAAGGTTCCTCTGCTATCACCTAAAAATATAAAAACAAAATGAAAGATCAATGCAACATTCTTAATTCCTAATAAATTAATACTTTAAATTTATATAGCAAAGAAGAAAAAACAAATCAAATCACCTTAATCTTTCGTTATCTCACAAGATAGTGCTGATTCTGGCTTTGCAATTAGTTCTTTTCGATCGTTTTATTCCTGAAGCTTTTTCACTCTTATCGCAACCAATTGTATGGTATCTTTTTACACTTGACCTATTGATGCAACGGAAATTATAATAAGAGATCCGAACTCTAAGAAACAATCCAACCGAATAAGTAACCCGTTGTAATCTGTTGATTCGCCCACGAATATCGGAAAACAACCCTCCTAAGATCCGTTGATTCGACGCACGAATACCCGGAAGTTAAGGCATCTAAAATACGGTGATTCAACCTATGAATACCTAAAGATAGGTAAGAAGAAAGAACACTCTCAATTTTAAAAAATATTCAACCACCACTACAACGTTGGACGACTGGACTATAAATAGAAAAGAAAACAACATAAAAACCCTAATATTATAAAAATACCAAAATACCCATATAATTAAATCCTAATTATTCTTATTTTATTTCTCTATCATTCTCCCTGTCTGAGAAAAACTTGTCCTCGGGTTTAGGTGTCGTTTTGCCACGATCAAAAGGAAACTCCAATTGTTTTCGAATAAACTCCTTGGAATGTGCTGTCACTTTATCAGCCTCCTTTTCGAAATCAATATTTCCAAGATGAAGAATAATGGCAACAACTCTGAAAATAGCCTCTTATTCTTTTTCACTTATGCCAACAACATCCATAGCTCTCCTAGTGGTGAGATAATCACGAGCATCATTAACACCAACCAATTCATAGCAATTTGATTGGTTGAGATAGTGAAACGATTTGGGATTCCCCAGCTTATTCTTCTCCTCTAGATCATCTGAATAAACATCAAACACAGGCAGTTTTGTCCAATCGACATCCACATCAGTCTTGATTTCCTTCAATGTCATAATTGCAGATCTAAAATCAGGATCGGTCGCTTAATGGTAGGAATTAAGCGATAGGCTCTGATACCAAACTGATGCAGCGGAATAATTTAAGAACAAGATAAATAAAAATAGATAAATAAAATTCCTGTTTAGTCTCAGAATACCCAGGAAATTTATGAACAAGTAATCCGTTGCAATCCGTTGAAAGGCGCACCAATACCGGAAAGCAACCCTCCTAAGATCCGTTGATTCGACGCACGAATACCCGAAAATTAAGGCATCTAGAATCCATTGATTCAACCTATGAATACCGAAAAATAGGGAAGAAGAGAGAACACTCTCAATTTTATAAAATCTCAAAAAACTGTCCTTTACAAGATAACAAAATATGCCTTATGTAGGCAAAATAAAAACCTTAAACCTAATCTAATAAGGAAAATAAATACTAAATAGGAATATAACCTAAACCTAATCTAAATAGGAAAATAAATATTCTAATCTAATAAGGAAACAAATTACCTATCCTACGACCATATAATTTAATTAATAATTATAGACTAAATAGGAATATAAAATTACAACTTCCTAAATAAACAAGGATAATTGAATTAAGGAAACAAATTGATTCTTTTTCTTTATCAAAGAGCGGGGGTAGATGTTAGAGTATGAGTTTAATTCACCTTATTCAATTTTCATTTCCCTCTTATTTTTTTTTTAGTAAACAGTGTGTAAACATGTACAAATAGTGTATAAATAGTGCTTTTATCTCACTTTTTACGACAACTCTATATAATATATTTTTTACCTCATCAAGTAAACTTGGATATGGCACAGATAAATTATAAATTAATTAGCCTGCGTGATTTGATGAAAATTAGATAATTATATAAAGAAAAGCTTATTTGATGAATAAAATATGGAGGAAAAATTATGGACACAAATTATAGTTAAGATTGAGGGAAATAAATTTAAATAATATTAGTAAAAAATTTTTTAGAGCGAACATTTAATTCAAGAATTTAGTCAAATTTGTTTGTCTCAAAATAATGTTTTACATCTGCAATTTGCACAATTTGAAGTAGGAAAACTTATAAATTTATTATTTCCTAAAATAATTATAAAATTGTTCTGAAGTTTTTGAAATATAATATTTTCTTCTTCTAATTTTAAAAATAACTTTTTTATTTCTATATATTCATTCTCTTAGATCGATTTATCTTTCTATTAAAACTTTAAAATAATATCTAACTATGTAGTTAATTTAATTAAACTTACTAAACATATGAGTTACTATTTGGCTAAAGTAACAATTTCGGCACAAACTATCTAAAATATAACAATTTCAGTATATTTTCAACTTTGTAACAAAAACAGCACAAATGACAACATTTGTAATAATTTTTGCATTTTTTTAAAAGTAAGGACCAACTTGATATTTTTAAAATATTAAAATTACCCCAAAACTTTCCGTCTTTAAAAATTTCACGTTTTTTCAATTTTAAATATAAATTAATCATACCTTGGTATCATTAACCAATTTCGTTATAATTCTAAACTTACAAAATATATAAAAATTTATTTTGCCATTTATTTTATTTTCAAATTATTTTTTATGATATATTTAAATAATTTAGAATAAAATAATTTAAATCATTTGTCTCATTTCGGTTTAATTTCATTCAATTAATATACTAATTAATTTAAAATATATTTTTTAAAAAATAAATAATTTATTTATACATATCCTCTTTATTTAATTAAAGCATATATTATATTTTTTAAAATTATATATTGTTTCTTATGGGTGCTGTAAATTACTTAATATATTGATTGTATTAAATTAAATAAAGATGAGATGAATAATTTGAATTATTTTATTCTAAATAATTTAAATATATAATAAAATAAATATAATTTGAAAGTGAAATGAAGGACAAAATAAATTTTTATACATTTTACCAATTTTAAAATATAATCAATTGGGTTAATGGCACTCAATTAGAGTTTTTATATATATATATATATATAAATTGAAAAGAGGTGAAATTTGTTAAAACGGAAAGTTTTGGGGCAATTTTAATATTCTAAAAATATCGAATTGATACTTAACTTTAAAAAATACTGAAATTGTTACAAATGTCATTATTTATGCTGTTTCTATTACAAAGTTTAAAATATGCTGAAACTGTTATATTTTAAAAAGTTCGTACTAAAATTGTTACATTAGCCTTACTATTTATTTTATGACTTTTTTAAATGTCAATTTTTTAAACTTTAGTATAAGTAAATGTCAACAATTATGAAATATTAGCTACATGTCATATTTATCAGCATGAATAGAGAAATACACGTAATTTTAGAGAATACACATATTTTTATTGTTACGATTTTAGTAAATATGCATATTAACTTATATATAAAAAGAAAATATGCATATTTACTGAAAACTAAAAAATGACATTTACTTGATATTTGAAAAAAATATAATTTTTACTAAACATAAGTTTCAAAAGTTGATATTTACTTAATATTTCAAAATATATGACATTTACTATAAATAAGTTTCAAAACTGGACATTTATTATAATTTTCCTTTATTTTATAAGTACTTATATTTTTTTTTCACCCGAAAGAGCAAATTCAATTTCTAAAGGAATATAAAATAATTGTGGGAACGAATTTGAAATTTACAAGAAAACTACAAGTCTTTCTTAAACAAGTAATAACTCATAAATTTAGTAAAATTAATTACGTAATCTGTTGTGCCTAGAGCATCAAAATTTCTTGTTTTGATTATTTGACAAAATTAACTTGAATTGTGATATACTAATGTTTCAAAAAGTGTTTAAAATGCAGTACAAGCAAGCTCATAGCAAAACACTTGAAGATATAAATCAAGCTTGCAAGAAAAAGCAAAGAAATCAAATTCTGCTCTATCATCGCGAGCGCAACCAAATAGGAAAACATTCTTGTCGCGCTCGCTACTATACAAATAGCTCGAGATAACAACGTCATCGCGCCCGAGACAAACAAAAATGTTGGCATCATGCGCACTACCAGTGAAGGACTTGAAATGATGTAATCATCGCGATCGCGTCTACAACGGCAATGTTAGTCTCGCGCTCGCTACCAGCAAGATAAAAGATTGATGTGATCATCGCGAGCACAACCAAAACAGAATAATGTTTATATCACGCTCGTGACTATTATATTGAGGGACAGTGGATTTCTGAAAATAAGGCACGCTCGCGACCAAAACAATCTTGTGACCATCGCTCTCGCTTCACTTACACAAATGAATATTTGAAGAACAACTCTGTGATCATCGCGCTCGCAACCAAACCCGCGCTCGCGACGTAGCTCCTTTCATACTACAACTGCTAGTGCGTGAGACGCTGCCGCCCATTACCTCAAAATCTGTTGGTGTGTGTCTCGAGGTTTGTAAGTAGTAGTGCGCGCGACCACTATCGCGCTCGTGACCATCTGCAGAATAATTATGCTGTTTTGTTTTCAAAATTTCAAACGGCTAGAATCTGATATATGGGTATAAATACCCTTCAAATTTGTATTAATGAGGAATACACAACTACTGAACTTACATTCTATCAACCTCATTGTGCTTCATCTTTAATTCTTATAAACCTTATTCATTTCATAATTATTA
>CATIWJ010526468.1:0-17317 GCA_949640765.1 Croton laevigatus | reverse complement strand
ATTTGATTTATAGAAACTAGCTTGGATTAGATAAATTGTAATTTTTGGGATAATAATGACATAATATCTAGCGTGCCAGTTATATATAAAATAATTATTAGCTTTATGTTATTTAAAGAATTATGTAGCAAAAGTTAACGGTGTTGTGACACTTTAGCTTGTCTTATTCGTAAGACGGGTTGGGGTGTTACAATGCTGATATGGCGAGCTGCTATTGGATGGTTTTGCTAAACCTATTCGGGCAGTAGGTAATTTTCAGGGGTCTTTCGATAATTCTGCGAGTAAGCAGGAGCATCAGTTCAGGCAGAGGGCATTTTTTTGGGAATCTGTTTCAAAATTATGCCGGGTATATTTTTCTATGTTTAAAGTTATTCCTGTTTGGTCCCTAATCTGTTCTACTAATTCTATTTTGCTTGAATTGTTTATGTCGATTTTCAATTTGATACTGTTCAGATATTGGCATGTTTATTTAGGTGCTAGATTTAATTTAATAAATTAATTTAAATACTGGTTAAATTAGTTTTGTTTATATTTTATGATCTGAAATTAGGAATAAAATAATATTGGGAATTTAATTAGTATCTTATATTGTTTTTGAAATTAATTTTTGGCTAATCTAGTTGGTAAGAGAATTAATTTTCGATAACCATACTTTTAATTGCCGAATGAAATTACTTAGCCATTGTGGGACATTTTTAAAAAAAAAATGAAAACTAATAAACGACTGTAAGCCATAAATGTATTAGTTAGTGGTAGTAATTGTAAAATGTTCCGTTGATGGCGTGCTTATATTATTTTGCCAATGGTGTGGATTTAGACATGGAAATTGTTTAGGGTATAGACTTGTTCGAATTGTTTAAATTGTTTGTGGAAAATAATAGTGCTAATATTATTGATTGATATTTACACATACATGGCATTCATCTTTTGAGTAAAATAGGGGGTTTGTTTATTGAGTCTCATTTAATATCTTTCTTAGGTGTTATTCAAGTCAGTCCGCAAGATCATTAGGTTCGAAGAGTGTTTGAATTGCTCTATAAATTAGGTAATTTCTATGGGTGTAATTGATTATGTGTGGTGTGCAATAGGCTAACAATTATACTACATATAGTAAGCCCTTCGTATATATTATTCCTTCTACTTCGTTATATTATATTCTTTCTTCACCTAAGCCTACATGTGATTAGGAGACAGATAAATGTATGTGTTTGTAAAATTTATGTTTGGTGTTTATTTGTATTTGATATTACATGTGTTGTTCGATGGTGTGTCATAAGAGGGGGAGGGTTTTTGACTAAGGAGGTTACTGTACTTATTTCTGAGACATTTTGCCTATTATTGTTTACTGTTATCAAATTCTGATTATTGTGGTCTGAAATAAGGATGGATTACTGTTACTGATTACTGATACTTATGGGTGTGCATAAACCGACCCTTCTGAATAACCCGACCTGAAGTGATCGGTTCGGTTTAATCGGGTTACTCGGTTCGATTTGGTTCGGGTAAGGATATTGAAAAAATTCGAGTTATTCGGATCAACCCGACAAAACCCGACCATGAGCCAAAACTTCACCGTTTTATTATGTTTGTAAACCTAATTATATTATCTTCTTATTTCCTCTTCGTTCGTCATAACCGCCCCCTTTCCAATTTTGCTCTCTCCTCCTCTCATTCTCTTTGCTCTCTTCTCCTCTCCTTCTCTCCGATCAAGCTTCTTCGAGCCACCACATCCACTACCCACTCCCGTTACGTCATAGCCTCCCCCTTTCCAATTTTGTTCTCTCCTCCTCTCCTTCTCTTTGCTCTCTTCTCCTCTCCTTCTCTCCGATCAAGCTTCTTCAAGCCACCACATCCACTGCCCACTCCCATTACAGCAGCTCGTCAGTGTAGCAAGCTTCTTCCTTTGTTTACTTTGATCCCAGCAGGCAAAAACAGCAGGGGATTTAGTGGAGGTCTTGAAAAGAGAAGAAGAAGACCCATATGGGTCCTAGTTTTCCAGTAAAGTAATTGCAGTGAGTGGTGATTATTATGTAATCAGATATGATTTACTCAAAGATTGTGTGGGGGTGCTCGATTTGGCAATTTAAAAAAAGATAGAGATGGCTTAAAGAGGTTTTGGGAAAAATATTCTTTAAAAAAAAAATTACAGAGGAAGCTAGAAATGGGATTTTCGTTTTTAGTTAGGGGGAGGCAGAGATTTGATTTGAGAATTGGTTAGTCTTTTCTGTTAATCCTCTTCCTTTTCTTAAAATCCATTTGAGTTATAGGGAAAGAGAAGAAGTTCATACACTAAATTAATTCGAAAATAGAAGTGTTTTTTGTTTGAAATTTTAAAAATCTTATTTTTATGAGGAACTTGTGTCTGTGAATGATTTTGGTCTATGATAGATAAGGTGATGTGCTTTATCATTTTTTAATCTTCATTTTAGATTTATTATGATTTGATATTCTAAGACTGATATGTTGAATTACAAATTAATGATTCCTTGAATATGTGGCTTCTCTTATATCTGTGTAGTTTTCATTGTAGGTTGATAAAGAATCTACCAAAAAATTGAAGCAAAATAAGTCAAAACTTTCTGATAAGTTTGCCTGCAAATTGTTGTAATATTTGAATATTTATATTTAAATTAAAAATATATATATTGGACATTCGGGTTAATCGGTTTAATGAGATCAGGCCCCGAATTTTTCGAGTTAATAGGGTCGGGGCCCGAATAATTATCGAGTTTGGTTCGAGTGAGGGAAATGGTGAAAGTTTGGGTTTCAGGTTGATCGGGTTCGGTTTGGGTTGACTCAAACCCGACCGATACACACCCCTATAGATAATGTTTACTGTTTACTGAGGAGGAATAAGGGAAAATATGATTACTGATACTGTTTATTGATATTGGAGGCCCCAACACACCATCATGTTTAGAATTGTTTGGATTGATTAACTTGCCTTCTGATATTACTGTATGTAGAAATATTTTTCGGTCATTCATGGACTTAATGAGCGTGTAACACCCCTTAATCCGACCATTTGTGGTCGAACTAAGTTGTACCATATTACATATTACATGATATACATATCATAATCTAAATTTAATTACAAAATATAGACACATTTTTTTTCTTCTAAAATGTTCTTTCTTGGATCTGATTTTAACTTCACAGTATATGTCAATCTAAGTCCTTCGTGTTCCTGATGCTATCTGACAGTTCCAATTTCTTTCATTTCTTTCACTTCTTTCGGAGACCTATAACTTTATAACAAACCAAACTTGCTGAACGATTACACTCAGTGAATACTTTAATTAATGAAAAGCATAAATAATTTTAAATGCACATGCATAATTTAAAACATAACTTAAATGTTGTAAATCACATAATAAAATAATCATCAAATAAAATTTCTCTTTAAATAAATTAAACTATCTTATTTAAAATCTTACTTGGTTTGATTGATTGGCTCTGCTAGATATTCAGAAGAACCTACTTTAGAATAAACTCACCAATTGGCTATGTTTTCAACTGGCTATATTAATTCTTTTGAATAGCTCACCAAATGGCGGACACCAAATGGCTACATTACTTACTAATCAAATGGCTACATTAATCGGTCGTTACCGCAATTAATCACAATGGTCGTCGCTGTAACAAATCATTAGCCACACATCAAAAACTGAGGATATGATCTATCATTTCCTATATTAATTCAGTTCAACTAAATCCTAGTAGAGCTTAAAATATTTTTCCCATAATTTTTTATTTTTCAAAATCAATAATTTCCATCATAAAATTTAACATAGATAGTCATTCCAAAATCAACACATTCCAACATTTATATTTATTCCAAATCATATTCTTCATCACTATATTTATTTCAAAACATTATTTTAATATTCATAGCTAATTTTTAAAGAATAAAACTTTTTTTTTTCATCTTAAATCAATATTTTTCAATAACACATTTGTTATATATATATTCCAAATCATAAATCTTTCTTTATTTTTAAATCTTATTTATAAAATTATTTTCTAAGTTATTTTAGGTACTTTGATTTTTTCCAAAATAAACTTAAATACCTTTTTAAAATACTAAATCTTAAGTAAAATATTAATTTCATTAATACTTAAAAATAACTTGATTTATTAAAATTATTTAAGTGGTACTTATAAATATTTGTTTAAAAACTCAATTTATATATATTAACATATTTATATTTACTTATGTTTAAAATACCAATTCTTAATTATATCATTTTATAGCATATTTATGAATACTTAAAAATTATTAGTTTTTTTTTCTTTTCCAAATTATTATTTTTGTCATAATTCACATGAGTGGTTCCAACTATTTAATTAAAAATCTCATTTATTACTTTTCATAATTTTTAACTTATTAGTAAAATCATATATTCATGATAAACCTTAAATAGCAAAATATTCATAAATGGCAAAAATTAAACCAATAATAGATTTAAAAATAAATAATGCAAATATTTAAAACCATGCATAAAATAAAATTTAGAGCTTTCCACAGTTAAAGTATCAAACATCGGTCTTTTTGCGTTACAGTTCCTACTCTTTAATTTTTTTCGGAATATCATTTGTCCTATCATTGTCCATTAATTAAGGTCATAAGGTATTTGTCCATTAATAGTCCATTTGTGTCATGTATAAATTTTAATTTGAGCTTCTTTTAATTAAATAATTGGATCCTAATTATTTTTCTCTTAATTAAGAGTTCAATTCACAATTTCTTTGTCAAAATATAAATGTTAAGTTAACACTTTATTTAATATAATTTTTGTTAACCAATCATAAATATTAATTTTGGTAATAAATCCATTTCTTAATTAATCTCCAATTAATTTAGTCTCTAAATATTTTTCTGTCAAATTAAACCTATTTAATAATTTTCATCACATTTTATAGTTAATTATAGTGTTTTCATAATTTAATTAGGTCCTTAAAATAATTAATTTCAAAATAAAATTCAATTTATTAATTTAATTAATATGTTGGACCTAATTAAAGAGTTAAATAAAGTTTAGGGTCAATTACCAATACGGAAGGGCTCAATTGAAAAGAAACTTAGGACGGTAGATATCGAAGTGCAAAAATTTGAAAGCTTTAGGGTCTCGATGTGAATATCATAAGACTAGAGCACCTAAGATAAAATTCAGCATTAAACGCAGCATTTCTCATTGTTTTGGTAGCGTGCCTTGTTTTCTTCGCCCAAATCCTCTGTAGCACGGGTCGTGCAATCTGGTTATGGATCTGAAGCCCGTTAGCGTTTTCGATGATGATCTTCGGCCAGGTGGGTACCGGTCGACTCTATGCTTCACCGCCGGTATGCTCGTGACCTTAAACTCGTCGAAAAGTGGAGGAAAATTGAAGAAACAAGGTTTGAAGTTTCTGGGTGTCTTTTTCAGGTCAGTGGGTAACCCGGTCGAAAAACATAATTTCGACATCATTTTTGTGGTATTTCTTGTGTCCAGATTGATAACCTGACTTCCAGGGTTCGGTTTATGGCTTTGGTTTCTAAAGACGACGCTGGAATAGAGATTTGGCCCAAATTATTTTTCTCCTGCCAGTTTGAAATGAAAATGGCAGCAGTGTTTTTTATCCTTCATTCTACTTCCTTATATAATTAGCATCTAATTCTTCAATCCAGTAGTACACGTGAGCTTTAATTGTCTAGATTGTCTATTTTCACTTTATTAAATTTTGTTTGGTTTCAAATTTCATCACATTTTGATTTCGTTGTCTGCCATAATTTTTCTTTCTGTCACTTTTTTCTTCTTTTCCTATTTTTTTTAATTTAATTTATTATTTAATTATCTCATTATTTTTTTAAAAATATCTTTTAATGAAAATAACCAAATCATCCTTAACTATTCCGTTAATTTATATTGATTGATTTTACCGAATTGCCCTCAATTATTTCTACAATTTACATCAAATTTTACTGAGGTAAATTTCGATTTGCAGTTTTACCGCATTTTATTGGTGCCGGTAAAAATTGAAAATCACACCTGTAACAAAACCTTATAAAATTTATACTCAAATTGCTCGTCTCGAAGTCTAGATTTCAAATCTTAACATTTTGAAACTTAAATCCGCACCTAAAATTTTTGAGGGTCAAAATAACCAAAATACCTTTTGAGTTGGAAAATATAATATTATACTCAAAACGTTCGTCTCGATGTCCTGAGTATAAAACAATCATTTAAAATAATCAATTCACTTAGTCTATGGAATTTTCACTAAATTCTAAACATATTAAAAAATTATATTTTAGTCCCTAATTAATATTTTAGGCTGTGACAACTCCTTCCCCCAAATTTTTAGTTTTGTCCCGAAACTTAATTATCTAGCCGTAACTTCCTGATTTCTCATTCTTATAATTCTTATATTTCATTTTCAACTCTAATTCTCTTAGTCCAACTTAATTTGATCTTAGTGTTTTATTTATCCCAAGTCTTTATTCATGAAGTTTTTTTCTACCATATAGTCCTTATTCTTTTATACTACTATTTATATTGATTTTGCTTTTTTTTTTATTATTATCCTATTCTCATTTTTTGTTCTTATTTTTTAAAATATTTACCATTATCTTTAAATTTAATTTCTTTGTTCTAATTTTCTATTCTACCATATCCTATACCATACATCATTTCTAAAAATTATTTATTTATTTATTATTATTATTATTATTATTATTATTTTGTATACTTATTTTATATTCTCACCAAACTTTTTACCTAATTTAACTTTTAATTATACACTGATTATCTATAAATTATAACCATTTATAAATTTTTATATTTCTTATTTAACTTCTTTGATATTATTACTTTACTTTATTTTATTTTATTTCTTAATCTACAATTTATCAATCCCAATCATTTCACTAATCATTCTAGATTTTATTTTATTTTATTTTATTTTTTTCAGAATTACAGCTTCTCTTATTTCTGATCATATTCAAATTATCAATTTTTAATTCAAATTAATTTATAATTATTTATGATTTTAACTTCTCCACATCTTTAGGCTTATTTTGAATCCCTTTTATTTCAAACTCTATTATTGAGTTCTTCTTAGTTTTTTTTTTACTATGATTTCACTTTTACTTTCTCATTATTACTTGATTAATTCTTTTAAATATACTCCTACTTATAATATTCATCTATTTCATGTCATCTTACGATGCAATAATTTTCTTCATTTATCTTTACGATTACATTTTACACAAGGGGTTGTCTTAACTCTCTTCTAAGTTCTATTTTGAAATCCTCCGATGCACTTTTTGGATCACTAGGGATACAGTAAGGAGAAAATTCCATTTCCTCCACTAGAGCTACTGGCATTGCATGCCCTTCTGCTAAGGGTCTTTCATCCCTTAGAAAAGAAATTGCTCGATTCAGGGTTGGGATCACCTTAAGCCTAGGTTGTCGTTGACTATCTGAGGTGCTTGCCTCTTCATGAGGATATATCCTATTCAGTTTCTGGAGATAATCTTTTAAAGCGATTCTTCTAATTATAGACATTAAGGTTTGAATGGTAGTTAACCATTCCCTTAATTCCGAACTCTCTTCCATACCCTCAACTTTGTTTGACAAATAGCTTCTATTGAGCACATACACTGTGGTTGCCTTTGATCTATGGAAGGGATCATTCTTACTATTATTTGTTTTAACTTATTTCTCCACCATAAAAGTATAGCGTACCGCTCAAAGAGTGTCCAAATATATGATTTAAAGTTCACAGGATTATGAATAACTCTACAGTTGAAAATTCCATTAAAAAATAATGATGGACACTTAAACTCCAGAGATACCATAATTAATCTTTGTTTATACCATATGAAGGTTTCAGATAGTAAACTAGGAGGTATGGGGAGGTTTCAAAATTTATTCTAAAATTTTCGGTTAACCCTCTTTGATATAGAATAAGAGTGAGAAAACCTACAAGATATTCACTGACGTAAGATCTCGTAAATTCCAAAAATTCATACCAGAAGGAAATTCACATTGATGAGATGTCATTCTTACTAACAGAGAAGGAGAAATATTATGAACTAGTTGATGATTCATTGTGATTTGGAAGGGAATTCTAAGAGTGATATTTGAATTCTACTTGGTTGTAATTATTTTAGCTCTTAAATAGAATTTTTTTTTCAGGCTTAATTTATTAAGATTTCTTTCGGTCACAGCTTTATTTCTTTTCAATTTGACTAGTTTTCCTTTTCCAGATAAAACTTTTCAATATTTTATTGTTGATCTTATTCATAATTTACTCTTTCTTTGACTTTTACATCATATCTGAAATTATTTCTTGTCGTTTATACTTAAATTTTTAGATTGAATTTTTTAAATGACGTGGTTCTAGTCCTTACGTTATTGGTTATTGTTTTATCAGTTTCACTATTTTATTTTATTTTAAATCATTTGATTTGCTGGTCACAAATCAAATAATAATGTTGTCGTTTATGGTTCACATGTTTTATTTGTTGTCATGTTAAAAATTTATTTAACCGCTACATCTGGCCAAGACATAGAGTCAAATGCCTTTCCACACAACAGAATTATTATATGTATTTTCACTATGTAAATACATGTGAGTCTACCTATACTGTCTCAAAGTATTTCAAATTATTTAGTCTTACGTCGGTTACAGCTGATCCTGATGTAAGACTGTTTAATTTATTTATTTTATGTATTTTTCCAACTTCAGTATTTTATACAAAATTAATTAATTTATTTATTATTACTTTTTCTTTTTGCTCTTTCTAAACTATTTTTCACTTAAGTCTTATTTTATACTTTATTTGTTTAATTATTCTTAAATTTTTTTTTAGAAAAATTTTTATTCCATCTCTTAATTAATTTAACATTTTTATAATATTTTATCTTAATTGTTTCACTTATCTTATCCTATTTAACTTCATTATTTACTTTATTTTATTTTAAACTATTTGATTTGTAGGACACAAATCAAATTATAGTTTTTATATTCATGTATTTTATTTAATTTTTTATTTAAAATTTTATTTCTTATTATCTGTCTTATTCTTTATTTTTTAATTACTACTTAACTTATATTTTATGTGTTTGTTTTCCTAAGTGGCATATACCGTTTTCCTATTTGGCATATATTGTTTCCTAATTCAATTGTGTAATGTTTTTCCTAAGTTTAACATATATTGTTTTCCCCTAGGTTTAACCGCCTAAGAACGGCTAAACCAATGCTCTGATACCACTAAATGTAACACCCCTTAATCCAACCATTTTTGTTCGAACCAAGTTGTGCCATATTACATATTACATAGTATATAGATCATAATCTAAATTTAATTACAAAATATGGGTATATTTTTTTTTTCTAAAATGTCCTTTCTTGGTTCTGACTTTAACTTCACAGTATATGCCAATCTAAGTCCTTCGTGTTCCTAATGCTATCTGACAGTTTCGATTCCTTTCACTTCTTTCGGAGACCTACAAGTTTAGAATTAACCAAACTTGCTGAGCGATTACGCTCAGTGGATACTTTAACTAATGAAAAGCATAAATAATTTTAAATGCATATGCATAATTTAAAACATAGTTTAAATGTTGTAAATCACATAATAAAATAATCATCAAATAAAATTTCTCTTTTAAATAAATTAAACTATCTTATTTAAAATCTTACTTGGTTTGCTTGATTTGCTCTACTAAATGTTTAGATGAACCTACTTTAGAATAAACTCACCAATTGGCTATGTTTCAACTGACTACATTATTTCTTTTGGATAGCTCACCAAATGACAAACACCAAATGGCTACATTACTTACCAATCAAATGACTACATTAATCGGTTATCACTGCAATCAATGACAACGGTTGTTTCCGTAACAAATCAATGACCATATATCAAAAACTCAGGATATGATCGATCATTCCCTACATTAACTCAGTTCAACTAAATCCTAGTAGAGCTTAAAATATTTTTCCCATAATTTCCGATTTTCCAAAAGCAATAATTTCCATCATGAAATTCAACATAGATTGCCATTCCAAAATCAACACATTCCAACATTTATATTTGTTTAAAATCATATTCTTCATCACTATATTTATTTCAAAACATTATTTTAATAATCATAGCTAATTTTTAAAGAAAAATATTTTTTTTATCTTAAATCAAATTTTTCAATAACATATTTATTATATATATATTTTTATTCAACATCATAAATCTTTCTTTATTTTTAAATCTTATTTATAAAATTATTTTCTAAGTTATTTTAGGTTCTTTGATTTTTTCCAAAATAAACTTAAATACCCTTTTTAAAATACTAAATCCTAGGTAAAATATTAATTTCATTAATACTTAAAAATAACTTGATTTATTAAAATTATTTAAGTGGTACTTATAAATACTTATTTAAAAACTCAATTTATATATATTAACATACTTATATTTACTTATGTTTAAAATACCAATTCTTAATTATATCATTTTATTGCATATTTATGAATACTTATAAATTATTAGTTTTTTTTTCCAAATTATTATTTTTGTCGTAATCCACATGAGTGGTTCCGATTTTTTAATTTAAAATCTTATTTATTACTTTTCATAATTTTTAACTTATTAGTAAAATCATATATTCATGGTAAACCTCAAATAGAAAAATATTCATAAATTGTAAAAATTAAACCAATAATAGCTTTAAAAATAAATAATGCAAATATTAAAAACCATGCATAAAATAAAATTTAGAGTTTTCCATAGTTAAAGTATCAAATCTCGATCTCCTTGCATTACAGTTCCTACTCCTTAATTTTTCTTGAACTGTACTTTGTCTTATAATTATCTATTAATGAAGGTCGTAAGATATTTGTCCATAAATTATCCATCAATAGTCCATTTGTGTCATGTATAAATTTTAATTTGGGCTTCTTTTAATTAAATAATTGGATCCTAATTATTTTTCTCTCAATTAAGAGTTCAATTCATAGTTTCTTTTTCAAAATATAAATGTTAAGTTAACACTTTATTTAATATAATTTTTGTTAACCAATCATAAATATTAATTTTGGTAATAAATCCATTTCTTAATTAATCTCCAATTAATTTAGTCTCGAAATATTTTTTTGTCAAATTAAACTTATTTAATAATTTTTATCACATTTTATAGTTAATTATAGTGTTTTCATAATTTAATTAGGTCCCTAAAATAATTAATTTCAAAATAAAATTCAATTTATTAATTTAATTAATCTGTTGGACCTAATTAAAGAGTTAAATAAAGTTTAGGGTCAATTACCAATGCGAAAGGGCTCCATTGAAAAGAAACTTGGGACGGTAGGGGTTAAAGTACAAAAATTTGAAAGCTTTAAGGTCTCAGCGTGAATATTAGAAGACTAGAGCACCTAACCTGAAATTCGGCATCAAACGCAACATTTCCTGTCGTTTTGGTATCGTGCCTTGTCATCTTCGCCCAAATCCTTTGCAACACGGGTCATGCGATCTGGTTATGGATCCGAAGCCTGTTAGCGTTTCCAACGATGATCTTCGGCCAGGTGGGTACCGATCGACTTTATGCTTTACCGCAGATCTGCCCATGACCTTAAACTCGTCGGAAAGTGGCCGAAAATTGAAGAAACAAGGTTTGAAGTTTCTGGGTGTCTTTTTTGGGTCAGTGGGTAACCCAGTCAGAAAACATAATTCCGATGTCATTTTGTGGTATTTCTTGTGCCCAGATTGTTAACCTGACTTCCAGGGTTCGGTTTATGGCTTTGGTTTCTAAAGACGACGCTGGAATAGAGATTTGGCTCAATTTTTTTTTTCTCCTGCCAGTTTGAAATGAAAATGGCAGCAGTGTTTTTCATCCTTCATTTCTATTTCTTTATATAATTAGTATCTAATTCTTCAATCCAGTAGTACACATGAACTTTAATTGTCCAGATTGTCTGTTTCCACTTTATCAAATTTTGTTTGGTTTCAAATTCCATCACACATTTTGATTTCATTGTCTGCCATAATTTTTTTCTTTTTGTCACTTCTTTCTTCTTTTCCCATTTTTCTTTTTAAATTAATTTATTATTTAATTATCTCATTATTTTTTTTAAAATATCATTTAATGAAAATGACCAAATCATCCTTGACTATTCCGTTAATTTACGTTAATTTATTTTACCAAAATGCCTTCAATTATTTCTATAATTTACATTAAATTTTACTGAGGTAAATTTTGATTTGTAGTTTTACCATATTTTACCGGTGCTGGTAAAAATTGAAAATCACACCTGTAATAAAACCCTATAAAATTTATATTCAAATTGCTCATCTCGGAGTCTAGATTCCAAATCTTAACATTTTGAAACTTAAATCCGCACCTAAAATTTTTGAGGGTGAAAATGACCAAAATACCCTTAGAGTCGGAAAATACAATATTATACTTAAAACGTCCGTCTCGACGTCCTGAGTATAAAACGGACATTTAAAATAATCAATTCACTTAGTCTATGGAATTTTCATTAAATTCCAAAAATATTAAAAAATTACATTTTAGTCCTTAATTAATATTTTAGGCTGTGACAAAGTGCCTATATATAATGCTCACACCCATATGATTTTCGGATTGTAAGAAAAGTTAATATTGTTTTAGTTTGAATTTGTAATTTAGAGAAATCTTCAAATAGTGATTTTTACTATATTGCATTTTAGTTATTGATTTTTAAATGCTTGTGTAGTCAGACTTCGATCTGATTGCACACCGATCTTGACCCTCGGTTTTGGTTTGTGATAATTTTTTATTTTGGAACATCAAACCGATGTCAAATGGGTTCTGTCAAGAAGTCGCTCCCCAGATAGAATATTTTAGTCACCGTCAATAGAATATTTTGTGATCCCTTTGGCAACTAAGAGGGGGGTGAATTAATGGCCAATTAAAAATTTTAGTGCGGAATTTTGGTGGTAAGAATAAGATTTATAGTGGTTCGGCTATAAACTCAAGCCTACATCAACTTCTCCAATTCCTAGAAAGGAAATTGGGTTCCACTAATTCAATTGAGTATACAAGGAGGTTTTTTAAGTTCACCTCAAACTTAGTGTTTAAAGATCACACCGAACTTTACAAGAAAAGGTTTATAGATAACTCTAAACTAACACACACACACAATACAAGTTGGATTTAATGATGATCCAACAAACAACACTAAAAAATTAATTATAAAGATTAATGAAGATGAAAGTAAAAGAGGTTGTTGTAAAACTTTAATGCTCAGTAATTGCTCTGCATGACTTAATGGCTGTTTGAAAGGGTATTTATACCCATTAACCAAAAACTAGCCATTTATACTTGAAAAATCAAAGAATCCTGAAATCTGTAAAAAGCGTCACGGGCGTGAGAATAGTCGCGGGTGCGACTTCTCACACTAACTGTCTCAACGGATAGTAAGAGACTTCTGAATTTTACGGAAGCAATAAATGAACTAGCCGTTAAAGTCTGATAACATGAGTGGTCGCGAGCACTATGTCCTTTGCGGGTGCGACGGTCACGCGGTTAGGCATCTAACGATTAAATGGTGTGATGAACACGAGCGCGACAGTAACAACTATGCTTTTGTCGTGAGCGCGCAAGATTTTTGGAATGAGCATGTTTCTCAATTATATAGTCGCGAGCACAAGCCTAACACTTTTGTTGGAGATGTGAGCGCGATGCTAACATTGAAAGTGGAGTCTTTGATTTTGCTTACAAGCTAGATTATACATCTTCAAATCTTTTTGCCTTGAGCTTACTAGTACTGCACTTAAACACTTATTGAAACATTAGTAAATCTCAACTCAAGGTTATTTTGTCAAAAAAAAATGAAACCTAGGAATTTTGGCACTTTAGGCACAACATATTCCAATCATTGGAACAATGTTTTTTTATGACTGTGAAACAACAAAACTTGCCGGATTCCATATCAAAGCACCCACCAGAACCAAAACATCAACCTAACAAGAAATCAACAAACATTCTTAGTAGATTACAAACCATTTCGCCGGAAAAACACAAAAACTGAAAGGAAAATCACCGGAAAATACCTAACCGGTAATCCCTAACCAGACAAGACAATCTATACATCAAAATGAAGCTAAGGAAGAGAGGATTTGATTATACCTAAACCGAAGCAAGAAAATGGCTGGAAAAACTTGAAAATGGCGTCGGATCATATGTGATCCGAATGGGTCCGAAACTCGACCGCAGATCGTGAAAGACGCTGGTCTAGAATGACGGTGGAGTTGCTTCAAATATCATGCCTCTGCATGTGTGTGTGTGTGTTTGCAGCAGGAGGGAAAAGAAAAAGGAGAAGAAGGGAAGGTTTAGATGGTGTCGGAGATGGTGGTGGCATGGTTAGAAGGCGATAGTGGTTGTAGTGGTCAGAGTTGCTGCTACTCTCTTCCCCTCTCTCCCTTTTCCTCGATTTTGATTTCCCTTTCTTCTCTCTTTTTTTTTAAAATAATAATAATAATAATAATTTTATATCAAAAATATTTTTGGTGTAGTTACTTAATTGTGTAGTTACTTAAATATCCTTTATACACCTTGTTATTTATAGAAATACTAATTTAATCTTGCTCAAAATGAGTTTAATCTCGTTTAACATGGTTATCACTTGTTTACTAAATGTTTATTTTCTTTTTATATGTTTAATCTTTGTTTATATTATTTTTATTTTATTTCTAAAATTTCACTAATGTTACATTACCAATTAGCGCCTTATTGGACTTAATTGAAAAGACTAGATGTTTAAAATATCTCTTAACTTGGTTATAATTTTCAAATTACTCAAAATTGAGCTATCTTTGCAAATTCAATCCTAACAATTTTAACAATGAACAAAAAAAAAAAAAAAAACGAAGAGAATATGAAAATCTCCTTTAGAATATAGATCCATAACATATATATATATAATAAAAAGGATGCTAGTGCATGCATTCCGTAATTAGAGATGATTTTTTTTAATAGTGTAATTCTTCCTGGCACCATTTTTATTTTCTCGGACCCATCAAGTTCTTATTGCCATATATCTAAGTCTATTCAAACTTAAAATCCAAGTCTAAAAATAATACATGTCAGTTCTTTTCATAATGTCTTACTTGAAACAACATAAAAATAATTAATTTGTATTACAATAGTAGAAATACAAGAATATCAAATTAGGAATAATATCTAGAGATTTACGAGTTTTGGATATCGATACGGATTTAATTCATAACATATTTGTACATAGAAATTTGAATGTAGACGTAAAATTCATGTCGTAGAAAGTGTTCAATACATGTAAATAATTTCAGCAACCATTACTAAATATCAATAAAACTCAGTCAATAAACATTAAAAAAAATCAATAACAATTAGTAACAACTAATAACTGTTAATAAAAATATCCAATTAAATATAATTAACAATCAATAAAAGTTTTCAATAAAACTTTACAAATCAATTAAAAAATTAAATAAACTTCAATAACAATCAATAACAATAAAAATTATCAATAAAAATTTTTTTATTAAATAAATTGATGTCAATAATAATCAATAATAATTTATAATAAAAGTCAATATAAATCAATAAAAGAAATCAACAAACTTCAGTAACAATTAGTAACAATAAAAAATTGTCAATACAAATTTTCAATTAAATATAATTCAATTAATACGAATAAATAAAAAAAATTCAATAAACTTCACAAATAATAAAAATCAATAAAGGTAAATACGAATCAGTAAATGCAAATAAAAATTAGTAAAGGTAAATACAAATCAATAAAAAAAAAAAAAGGGCTAGGTCATCATGGCATAAACGTCTCTAGCCGCAGCCAGTCACTAAATTTTAAACTGTAATGAAATCTCACAAATTATATATCATCAGATTGCTCTTTATTTGTAGATTCCAAATATGATTTTACTTTCTCTCCACTCCGCCGTATTCAGTCGAAGAATATAAAAATATAGTTTTTTTTTCTCTCCTTGGTCACCAGAAAACTGCATTGGTTAGGACAGACAACTACATCAAATTAAAATTTTTGAAGAGAGTAGTTCAATGATACCTTTTGTTTTTACAGATAACCGCAAAAAAACCTCGAAGTCGGAAAGCTTCAACCATGGAAGTTTAAAATGAAGATTTTCACTTTTCCAGACGTGGGGTTTCTGTTAGGGATGACAACGGGTAGGTATCTGTGAAAATCACTACTATCCGTCCCAAATCCGTTTAGCATTACTCATACCAAATTCGCGAAAAATCCATGAAATTTTTCATTACTCATACCAAATTCGCAAAAAATCCACGAAATTTTTCATACATCATACCAAATCCGTTTATTGCTATCGCGGTTACCCATTTAATAAAACTTTAGCTGTTTAAAAACATTAATATTATAAATAATTAAAAAACACAAATAAAATTTCAAGTTTTCCAGCTATGTAAAATTACAACAATTAATTATTATAAAAAAGAAATACAACAATAGTCACAATTAATTAAAATTCAACGAACTTGAATGTTTTTATTTTTCTTTCCTTATTAAATGCTTTATATTTTATGGATAACGGGATGGTGGTTTCGGGTATTCATCCCAATCCGTGAAAATTAAACAGGTTTGGTTTTGCAGGTATCCATTACTGAAAAATCAAATCCGGGACAGGTAGTAAAATTACATTTCAAATCCATTTATACATTATCTTAATGGATTTTAGCGGGTTTGGTCGGGCGGGTACCCTTGAAAAACCACCCCGCTGCCATCCCTAGTTGCTGTTGGTGTTCATGAAGTTTGGATTTTGATTTGGCGGTGGTGGTTTGGTTGTGGGAGGTGGTTTTGCCGTGGGTGGTAGTAGCATTTTCCCATATTCGCGTTTTCCATCCTATGTGTAACTTACATATTTTTATTTTTTTAATATTAATATATAAATTTTAAATAATAATAATATAAATTATAAACAAAGAGCAAATATGTAAAAGTTTTTTTTAAAAAAAAATACATTTTACTAATATTGTGAACTCATAAAGTGAACTATTTTGTATAATTTCTCTATTTTTAATTAACCAAACATGGTATTTACTACATTTATGAAATATTATCCTATTCACTTCACTATAAATTTCAAAAAATAACTTGCTTATTTCTCAGGGGATTAGCATCCTTGCAAGAGAGGGACTTTTTGAGTAGAACCGAATTGAGTAGAATCATGATCCTCTCTCGATCTTTCTTCTTTTGCTTTTCCCCACATCACAGTGTAAAATCCCATTGATATTACTATAGCTCCAACAATACTGCAATAGAG
>CATIWJ010526462.1:0-22057 GCA_949640765.1 Croton laevigatus | reverse complement strand
ATTGCCCGAATTACCCGAATTAACTACCTATTTTGCCCGAATTACCCGTTTTGCCCGAATTAACTTACCCGAATTACCCATTTTGCCCGAATTACCCGAATTACCCGTTTTACCTGTACCCGAATGAACACCCCTAATATTCACTCCTTCAGCATAAACAGGGTATTTTCCCGCGCATTTTCTCTGGTTTTCCGGTCCCCCAATGGCTCCGAAATCTGATAGCGCCGAAGGTAAATAAACATAGACTGCTCGATTTTACTTATATTTCTTATATTTTTTAGTCTATTCGTGTCAATTTCGATTTAAATCGTTCTTAATCGCTTTTTTCAGATTGCTAATCTTCCTTTCTCTTTGTTGTAATTTCTACAGCGATAGTGCTCAACTTCGTGAACGAGGTAAGCTCAGCTACTGTTTGCGGATAGTGATTTTAGTAAGGAGTCTTCATTTTTAAGGTTCTCTTTACACGTTTTTAGCTAGCTAAGCCAACATTCAAATCTACAATTGTCCTCACCAGCATGTAGGTCAAAGAGGAAATTTGCCTCATAAATTGTTTTGAGCCTGTTTCCCTAGATTCTTGCTGTTTAACTTTGCTATCCCTAATTTTCTTTGCCTAGCAAAACAGGCCGCTAAATTCTCAAAATGTGGCTGACTCATTGCAAAAGTTTAACCTCAAAAAGGCAGCTGTACAGAAAGCATTAGACAATCTCGCAGATAGCGGGAAGATTTCATTCAAGGAGTATGGTAAGCAGAAGATATACCTTGCACGGCAAGACCAGTTTGACATCCCAAATAATGAAGAGCTTAATCGCATGAAAGAAGAAAATGCCAAACTTCAGGAACAGCTGCAAGCTCAGAAGAGAGCAATTACTGAGGTTCAGGGAGGTATTTCTTTTTACATTTGACATTTGTTCCTTGAGAGTAGCTTGTTAATGCTTCCTTTATAAGTTTTATTAAAAAACACATTACAATGCTGAATCTATTAATTTTCAAGTGAAAAGAAAACAAAATTGTTTATATAAGCTGTCTCAATTCCATGATGAATTGTTCGGCATACAATGTACACATGCTTATTTTAGGTATTTGAACTTTTACTTGTGGGTTTCAGTTTCATGGATATTAGGAGAGTCGCAGGAGGTTTAGTTGACCAATCATCTAATATGAAAATTCATGTGCATCCTTGCAGAAATTAGAGCTTTGCAGTCAAATTTGACTTTGGAACAAATACGTGACAAAGAATCCAAATTAAGAAAAGAGGTAATCAATTCATATTGTAATTCAAAGTATTTCTTAGTTATAGTTTCAAAGCTTGGTTGTTAGTGTTGCACATCAGCCACACTTCGGATTCAGGCTCACCCAGGCTTGCACTCCAGCACATCTGATCCAAGCATGGATCCATCCATAAGGCACATACATAGACTCCTCACCACATACTATCAACCGGAACTTTGGTCTGTTGCTTAAGGATCTGAGGATTTTTGCTTTTTATTTGTTGGTTTTACTTTCACTTTGGTATTTTTTGCTTTATGCTTTTGCAGTTTGATTTTAAGCATTAGAAGACACTAATAATGTTGCTAAAAATAGGGGAACTATATAATTTACCATGGTGAATATCACCACTCTAATCCTAAGTTGAAGTCTCCAATAAACTTGAGTCGGTGTATTGAGCAGCAGGCTGGCAACAGGAACAAGTGCTTGTAGATTAGGCTTATTTGTTAGGTGTTATTGATGCGAGGACTAATTTAAAAGGAACAGGTGTGAAAAAAGAGCAGGAATGTGTTTTGTTTTTTTCACTATGCCTGGTGATGTTTGCTAGTTTTCACACTCTTGCCCATACATGTCCCTTTTCAAGCTAATCTAGTTTGGCGTTGGTTTTGGGATCCTTGATTTCCTTGCACTTCAGTGTTGGTATGATCTTTTGAACTAATTTTTCAGTCTTCAGTGCATTGCTTCATGAATTTTTTAATTTTCTTTCCATTCAATTACTACAAGTTGAACAACCTACTAGGTGCTGGGTATCTCACATCCCTCAGGTGTGTTCCTCCATACTGTGTCCCAAGCACCTTTGCATCTTTGAAAATCAACTTTGAAAGTTTTTTTTTTTTTTTTTTATTCTTTTCCATAGGTTTTTTTGGCATGTACTAAAAAAAAGGTCAAATATTTGTGAAATGTATGATGCATCAAAACTAGGTGTCTTCTGGAGAAGAATTGTGAAATTTGGGCCTGACGTCCATTTGATTGTAATACCAGGTAAAGGAAATGGAGGAAAAAATGATAAAACTGCGTGGGGGAGTAACCCTGGTGAGTCCAGAAGAGCGAAAAGCAGTTGAGAAAATGTACTCAGAGCAAATAAGTCAGTGGAGAAGGCGTAAAAGGATGTTTAAGGATCTGTGGGATGCTATTACCGAGAACTCTCCGAAGGATCTAAAGGAATTTAAGGTTATCCATTCTTGGTTCATGTCTTGTCATCATTTGGGTTTCGCCTTGCTGTAGTTGTGGTGTCCAATAGCTGGTTTTGTTTCTGCAGGAGGAACTTGGAATTGAATATGATGAAGATGTTGGTGTTAGCTTTCAGTCTTTCTGTGACCTGCTGCAACAAGGAAAGAAACGGGCCAGAGGCCATTGAAGTCATATAAGGAGGCAGAAGTTAATCAATATTTAAGCATGCAATTCTGGTAGCTTTCTAGACATGAATTCATTACAAAATTTGTACAGTCTGCATCATATTAAGAGAGAACTTTGTGTTTTGATCATAGGCAGTTTATTTTCTTCTATTTTAGTTATTTCCGTAAATTTTACTTGTGAAACCTATTCCCATAAATAGTAATGCAATAGCCATTAGTTTAAATGACATCACATTTATTTATATTGCTTTCAAAATCCATAAACCACGATTAATTAGTGTGGTACAACAATGTATCCTTTACAAACTTGTAGCGATGGTTGAACATTTTCTTATTAGTTTGTTCAGATAAATTATGTTTTTCTTAGTTCATTGGGGAATTGCATTTCTGAACAATTATAATGTTTATCCCTCCTTTTTTTTTTTTATGGCAAAACATTTGATTACGTGAATGCTACATGCCATTAATGTAGTTATAGGGGATCATAGATTCTGTGTAGGAATGATACAGAAACTACACACTTCAATTTACACTCCTTAGAATTCCTCTTTATACAACTGATGAACTAAAAATTTCACTTCAATATCTGCCTTCTTTTAATTTATTTTTTTTCAATTTTCAAAATTGCAACAATCAAAACAGAAAAGAATCAAGTTTACATCAAAAGAAAAATGAAAATCTGAAAAGAAAAACATCTAGCAAAACTCACAAACAGAATTTATTATGCTCAATCTTCTCAATATCCACGCACTTCTCTGGTCCTGACAGAAATTGGTCCCTTTCCCTTGCTCATACCAGCTTGAATAATCGAAGGGATTTTCTTCTGAACTGCCTGGCTCTCTCCTTCAATCTTGCCAGATCTTATTTTTGAATCTGAACTCTGATCTTCATTATCACTCTCATCAAAAACTATGTCCTCTTCCAGTTTCTTCGCTAGGTACTCTGCGTCTAGGTACATTGAGTTCACGCTCATATCATCATATTCTACTGGATCTGAATCTGAAGTACTAGCAGTAGACAGTGGCCTTTTCTGTTCTGCTGCACTGTAACCCTCTGACCCTGTTTTCTCATTTTTAATTTGAACTTCTTGGTTTCTAAGTGTAGATTCAAGTTTTATGAGGTCGTCTTTGTTGGGTACTTTTCTTCCTTTACCTGGACTGTTTTGGTTGTCAGGATCGTGGGGTTCAGATCTCGAGAGTTCAACAGCTGCCCTCGCAGCAGCTGCTGCATAGGCAGCTGATTCAAATGCTGCTTGAGCTGCATCAGCTACATCCTTGTACTTTCTCCTTGCCTTTACCGAATCATCAAAACCATCTTTTTCTATCTCTTCAGGCGAAACCCGCAAATTGTCCGCCTTAGACCCACATGAATCATCTGATTTCTCTGCCTCTGGCTGCTTCCTGACATCCATTTTTTCCTGCATTTATCTCATAATTAGTACATACTATAATAAAATGTTGCATATACTGCTCATGATAAAACTGTATGCCTCAATGGATTTCAGATTAAGTTCAATATAGCTAGAAAGAAATTTAGTAAATAAAAAGCCATATACCTTAGATGAAGTAGATGGTTCCTCAAGTTGCAGAACAATGTTGTTCTCAGCAGCAATTTCCTTAAGCACCTTCATTCTGATATCCAATTCTGGCTGCCTTGTTGATAGCTTCAGGATCATCTATAGGAATGCAATAACGGTTAGTGTCAAGAATTTTGATCTAATAACAATTTGAACTCAATCTGCTATATGGGGGACAAATATTAAACAAAATACTACTATTAAGTCTGATTTTGAATTAGAAGATTCATAGAGATTATGAGTTGGTTAATGGAACAGTAAATAGTGATGCAATATAATGCTAGAGATATACCTTATGACTGATACCACAGTTATTGCGCAATTCAGTAGCACGGGCAGCAAATTCTTTGCCATACCAAGAAGCAAGAACTATTCTGATTTCTTGAAGCTCTGGAAAGTCTCCGCATCTAGTCGATGCATACAACAAGCTTGATGCAGCCTCTTTCAGTTCATCTGGACAAACCCTGCACCCATTAAAAAAAGAAAAGAAAAAACCCATATGTTATTACTATTGTATTTATTAAATTGCTTAACATATCAAAAAAATGGGGAAAAATATGAAGCCAACCTGTCCTGTTCAATGAGGTGGACCCTTTCAACCAAAAGATTGCAGTAACCTTCCATCATAACATAAACATCCAACATATTCTGCTCTTTGATCACGTTCTCAACCTGTTAAATTTTAAACAATTATACTACTTAAAAGGGAAAGGGAATTTTAGAAAAAGAAGAAGAAAGCAAGAAGCAGTTACCCGAAGAAGAGCACGTTCATGGTAACCCTGTTGAAGAAGCTGAACGACATCGGAACGAGCTTGGTTACACCTGACAGTACGTTGGTTCTTGAAAACTGAAAGGCGAGAATTAGCAAGATTTACAATCGATTTAAATTTTGCATTCTTGAAGCTTTTTCTTCCAAGAAGAGCATCAAGTTTCTTTCCCATTCTCTGAATTTTTTTTTTTTTTTTTGCTTTCTTCAGAGTTTTGCTCACTAAGAAGAAAGAGGATGGGAAGAAAACTACAAAGAAGCAAAATCTAGTTTGGTCCTTTATGAGATGACGAGAGAGAGATTTGGGTTTTCCTTAGTAGGTAAGACTTTTGATGAGAATATGTTATTGCTAAGAAACTACAAATAAGGTAGGAAAGAGTCATCCATGGAGCCAAAAATTCAAAGATTATTAGTATATTACGCGCTTTATTACTATTATTATTATTGTTGTTGTTGTTTTTGTTTTTGTTGTTGTTGTGTAATTTTCACCTCTAGTCCCTGAACTTTGGACAATGTAACTAAATGGGGTCTGAACTTCAATATGTAAACAGATGGAGTCTAAACTTTCATATAAATTTCACCCACAGTCCTTTTGGCCATAAGAGCTATTTTCTGTCTAGCAAGTTCCAACGTGGAAGCTGACGTGTATGTGAGCTGGACGGAAAATAGCTCTTAGAGCATCTCCAATGCTAATAAGAATTGTGACTAATGTGTCACATAAAATAGAGAGGGTGAATGGTAATGTGAATGGATATATAGTTGTGGACATTAAACTGTCTCCAATGCATCATTTATTTTGAATTCACTACACTCTATTTCCTCTTTTTTTTATCCCCCAATTTAATAATTAATCAATAGATAGAGAGCATTAGTATATATATTGTCTAATAGAGTCTCCAAAAATAAAAATTATATTAGACAATTTTTACTACCACGTCAGATAGACATTAAAATAGATATGAGCATTAGAGTTTTTTTTTTACAAAAATTCTATTTTTGCTTATGTGTCTATTAAATCAGAGATAGACATTGTAGCATTGAAAATATTCTTACGGCCAAAAGGACTGTGGGTGAAATTTATATAAAAGTTAAGACCTCATCTGATTACATAGTGAAGTTCAGACTCATCTGATTACATTGTTCAAAATTTAGGGACTGTGTGTAAAAATTACCCTATTATTATTTCTTTATTTGAATAACTATTTTCCATGTTGGAGCTTTGGATGGGCCCATTCATGTGACAGCCGCGTTCATTGGACGCCCCTTTACACGGTCACATCTCAGTTGTCACTGTTTCTTAATTTACTGTTTCAAACAATACAACTATTTTTATAATTTAGGAATTGGTCATGTTCATAAATAATCATCTTTTTAGAATGGAACAAACGGATTGAGGAGAGGGAATTTAGTTTTTAGATAAAATTTCTTTTAAAGCCAATTTAATTTTGTTTGTTTAAAATGTTTAATTTAAATTGTGAAATTCAATTAATGTTCGTAAATTTATACTTAGAATAAATGAATAAATTGAAAAAAAAGAATTGAGGTTAGAGAAAAATGTACGATGGCCATATTTTTTAAGAAGCAACTCCACTTTCACTATTATTAAAAATAAATATAGATCTATTTTTCTTCCACAACTGGTGCAAATTGTAATTGTCTCTCACTACTGTTGATTTAATAGACTTCTACGTCTCTACTACCTCTCCTCTCCTTCCTTATGCCTAAATAAACGATATCGAGTAAGTACTAGTTTTAGTTGTATAATTTTACAAAATTTATACTACAAATTCTGTATAAGTTAAAATGATTAAGAACAATTTCAAGAAAGAAGGAAAGAAAGAAGTGAAACATTGTATTTAATATATAAATTTTAAGTTAAAAATTCTGATGGTGACTTTATATGCAGCTGAACATTGAGGTTTTGATTTATCAAATTCGTGAAGAGTTAAGCATCTATATGCGATAAAAGAAAAAAGAAACAATTTTAATTCAAAGGAGAAATTGTAAAGCAACAGTGGGTGGCGATTCACTATCAACGCGGAGGGATAGAGGTTCAAACTGATAATAACCGACGCACTAGCCAATATAGACTGCCTCCAACACCAACAATCTCTTTCAAAAATTTATGATATGGAGTGATTTTTTTCGAGGACGGTGTAAACTTAAGCTTCAAAAATCACTTTCTATTTTAGAAAGTTTTTCTGTTATTTTCAAATGAGGTACATATAAAGTTTAGATTTAGCGTGCCAAGACTTCTATTATAAAATTCATTTTCACATAACAAGGCATTGAATGGATAGTATCATGCTTTCTAGAAACAATAAATTTGGAAGTTTATTTCTTTAAAATAAATAACAATTTATTTACATAGTGAATAGATTAACATTGCAACTTTACATAATTGAAAAAAGGTTGTAGCACCATCAACATTCATTTTAAATTAATCACTTCAACTTACATATACATACCAATACATCTCTTCAATTTCACTACCACAATTTATAAAATACATAAACACTTGATGAATATGTAAAATTATTAAAAATTATCCTCCAAAACTATACCGACCACATTGAATTAATAACCAATAAACCTTAAAAATTAATGTTTTCTCAATAGAGAAGTTGACAAATTTTTCACACATTATTTCCGAAAATCAGTGAGAAAGGTTGAGATTACTTTGATCACTTGTGCATACTCCTATTCTTACAAGTTACCATAATCCAGAAAGAGGATATTTCTCCTTGGATTATAGTCCAACAATAATGATACTTGACAATAACTTCCATTTCACATTTTCCAAACCTAATAAAGTTCCGAGGCACCATCCACTCGCCTTTTCTTTTGTTAGTCCTCATTCCACGTAGATAATTTACCTTCTTGTTTCACTCCGATTAAAAAAAAAAACTACTATTATTAAGGCCTAAAATCTCCTCAAATTACTACTACTATCCTAAAATCTAATATTATTAATTACTGCTTGTAATAATGGCAAAAAAGAGAATTTTCCCTCCTGCAACTTCACAAATCGTGATCTTATGGAGAAACAAATAAACATTTCAAGGCACAATTAAAATTTCATATTATTTAAAACACAGAATAAAACCAATGCTAATTATCCTCTTATGTGAGAACGCATGAAAAGGGAGGGAGGAAAACCATTATAAACGCCAAAATTAACTTGATGGTTACTTCATTCTTAAACTTAAGGCCATAAAATAAAAGATAATGACAGAAAAATGTATACTATAGTATTCACAATATAAATTTTGGGATTACCATTATTTGGAAAAGGTCACCTTATTACATTTTGTATGATATACCAGTCAAACATTGGTAAGAAAATTGCGGGTGTATAGCTGGCTAGCTGGTCAAAGGTCCCAATCATGATCTTGTGTACTACATCATAACCAAGTTAGCAAATAATAAAGCAGATGATAGCGACAATGCACAATGCTCAAGTCTTGGACACAACAAATTGTGGGGAAAAAAACCCTCTAACCCCTATAATCTCATATACATACCGACCAAATGTCAAATTACTCCTCATTTCAGACATCCCACAGCAACCTAAAGCAATAAGTTCCTAAAATATATAATCAAAACAATGATAAATAGGAAAATCATGTAAATGTCATTCGCACAATCATCACACGTAGTGAAATGAACTAAGACACGCAAAGCAACGGCAATATCATAGTTTTCAAACAAATGATATCATAACCGACTGTGGGTTCAGCATTCAGAGGAACAAAATTAGACCGAGGATATTATCTTCTACTCCAGCAGAATTCTAGGGCAGTTCTATTCCTCTTAAAAAAATACATATGCCTCAGAGAGATTCACAGCTAGACAAAAAATCAAGGTGCGTGTGTGAAACACCAAAACACACATCAAGATACAAACAACAAATTATACAGTAGAGCTTGGTCAGGGATTGTCTACAAAAACCAGAAAAAGAAAAGGTACTAATGAAGGGGTAAAAAAAAGACAATAATATTGACATGCACAAAATGTTTAGAGAACTCAAAAAATCAGAAAATTAAATAACGCTAGTTCTAAAAGAAAAAACAAGGCACTTAATTCCATTTCTTAGGAAACATTTTTCCGGAAGGAAGTTCGAGAATTGGCCAGACATGAAATCAAAGGCCTATATTCATTTCAATATGGTTGGTATTTTACATAACCTGATGCACAGCACCAAAAAACAATAACACTTTTTGAGGGCCATGAACTGAGAGTATAATTTTATGTCCGCCAGTACTCCGGATGGGAATATAATCAAAACAAAAATTTTTATTTCTACAGATACATTATTCAACAAACAACACAATTACAATTTAGCAGTCCTCAATTTCACTTGTAATGCGCCCAAAGCGGATAATTTCAAATCGAGAAACAAAAAATGTAAGAATCTCAGCAACAATTTGAATTTCTTTTATAGAAAAGGACACCATCTCCCCTAGTTATACTACAGATTCCTCCAATATATCAGAAATTTTTTTCGCAAGAGCTACTAAAAATAAAACGTCAACCTAATTGCACAAATTTAGGACATGGAATTGAAAAGGAAAGAAATTCCACAAGTTCAGCAACCTTCAAATTACTCAATAGCTGAGGGCTTGTTTGCTACTATTTTTTGCTTTTCATTTTGTATGTGAAAAACAAAAATAATGGTTCAGTCATCAGTGTTCAATGCAATGAAGTGTAACTCCATTTACACCCTAAATCAAGGAGATTAATAAATATCGAACAATGGTGCGTAGGTATATGTTTGGAATGAGGGGTAGAAAAGACGATGCTAATAATGCAATGAAGTATAACTCCATTCACACCCTAAATACAGGATCAAAAAAATGAAGCTTTGAGGGATGAGGCTTAACCCTTCTATTTCTTAATGCACCCTTCCCTCTAATATTTCTAATAGGTGTACAACTCTACTCTTCCTTCCAACTCTACCCTTCCTTCCTCTTAATCTTATTTACCTCTCCTTGCTCTCAAATCAAACCAAACAAGATTTGAGAGGCAATAAGAAAGGAGATAAAGAGACTCCTTGCTCACACTCTCTTGTTTCAAATATATATATATATATATATATATAGCTGTAAATATTAATGTCATTAGAACTCAACTTGGGCGCCCAAATGGCAAACTTGAAATAACGATTTGCATAAAAGCAGTTGTTCTTTTTACCAACCTAAACAATTTTAAAAAACATATTTGCCACCACATAGTTTTCTTTTTATTTACTGGAAAAAGATGTATCCAAGCAACAGTGTCCAAGTTTGGCCATACCCTTGTATTCTACAATATGAAAGTTCAGACACAAATAAGTATCCTTATTATGTATCTCATACCAAATAACTCTGTATAAGCTAATTTTTTTCTATTTTTTACAAGACTCTGTATAAGCTAATTACAGTATAACAACATTTGCTAATAGATCTCAACCAGCATTGTTTTCCAAGAAGTGAAACCAGTGAGAGCACCTCCAATGTAAGTGTCAATTGCTTATGTCTAGTTGCCACTTCAAACAAATATAGAGTTTGTAAAAACTCTTCTCCAATGCAAACATTTATTTGGTATGCAAAACTGATGTGTAATAGACATTGGAAAATGCAAATTATTTACAAATAATACATTAGAAAGACATTTTTAAGATTTAATGCTAATAAATAGACATGTAACCACATCATTATTCATCCCTTCTATTATATGGGATGCATTAGATACAATGCACATTAGCATTGGAGATGCAATTATGTTATGCAGGTAAACTGAAATCAAGGATCCTCCCAAACACATCATACCACATTAAATGAGAGAGAGACTGTGAAAAACATTGCAAAGTTATAGAGATGAATAAGGCTTTTATTCTCATTACTAAACTTGTTGATGAGACCAAATATAAACAAGGTATTCTCATTTGATATAGTATGATTAAACAAGTTAACCTTGATATAGTATGATTGTCAATTTGTCATAATATATCTTTTTTAACAAAGATGGGTTGATAATCAGAGGAAGAGTTAAGCCAAAAAATTAGGGCGCCTTCTTAGAAAATAGATTTCTGAACTCATCAAAAAGAAGCAAAAGAAAGGAGTTGGGTTGGAAAATAGAGATGGTATTTATATCATGGAGAAAATACATAAAGATTTGGCTTGTCATCAAATTATATGCAAGTTGAACAAAAGAAACAACAGCCTTGACAGCTTGCACATGTTTTAACTACCTTCAGGCAGAAGTATGAAGCGCTAGACAGAATTTGCATTTGGGGATTCAAATTTGCAGCAGTCAACTAATAACTTGACAAGACAGAAATAACCCAAATAGAAAGCATCGAATAGGTGAAAAATTCTTGCAGACGTCCAGTGTATGAAACAAGGATAAGAAATTAAGAATCATTAAAAGGTTATGAGTGTTCCCATGTCACTAAATAAGTTCAACAAAGCACATAAGCAAACTGGGGTTTAAAGATGTTTCTATTATCATATTAAGTACAGATTTTTCCATTTTTTTCCCTTTTAGTGTAAGTTATTTTAATTCAATTTCATAGGCTAAAAGAATTTACAAAGAAAACTTACACTACACAGCATATAGTATTTCACTATCAGGCTGCATTACTTGTCCCAACATCACAAAAATAAAAAATGACCAATGTTGACAGTTATGAAAACACAGTATCGATCAATGAATCTCAAGCACCCTTTTCATATAACACTAGAGCAACATCAGAACTGAAGAAAATTAAAATCAAGACCCCCAACTTTAATAATAAATGAAAAAACTAAAAAATCAGTTAACCAACAATAAGATTCAAGAAACTTACAAGAGCTGCAAGAGGATGAAAGCAATACCCTATAAAGACAATAAGTCAACAGATTAGCATTTTCAGCATCAAAATGACAGCAAAATAGCTATCAAACTAAAATTTCAACTACTTACTTGAATGTATGTGCACTTAGTTGAAGCACCATCTCATTAGCTTTCATCTCCAGCACATTAGTCCATGAATCAGATGCATGGAGAATATTAGAACATAGATATATTCAAAAAATAAAATATATACACATATAAATTTGTAGCATGAAAAACAAGTTACTAGTATCTAGTTAACTCAGCCACACAAACATAGATATGTCAGACTACTAAAGACATCTTGAAATGGTAATATTCTCAAATATTCAGAGGAGGTAAGAACTCAAGTAGTAGTGCCACGTTAATTAAAATTCAAGTTGCAAGTGCTAGACGATACCGTTCAGAACAAGTACCGGAATGTGCAAACACATAGCAAATCAATCGCAGGTACCATAGGAAAAATTAAGGAATTATTTCCAAGGAAACAAACACATGTCATCAAAGATCAGCGTACACTGAGTGTTAGAAAAATATCCCATTAAACAAACCAAGGTACCTTCTCCTGGGTGCCTGTTAAGCATTTAAGCACTGGAGGGTTGCCTCAAAGCAAGGAGTGATATCCTGAATGAAAAATTGAATTAGATTCCAAGACAGTAAATTCTTTCAAATCACAATAAATTAGATTGCAAATAATTAGAGGATCAATGGCATTGCAAGTCCAGAAGAATGATGCTCAAAAATTCAAAAATTGGGCAAGGAGCAATAAAACCAAACATCCAAATAACAAGAAGACAAGATCCATCCTGCTAGCTTCAGCAAGTGGTCAAAGAAACAAAATTAAAACTACCAAATCATGGGAATCTCAAGTTTTTTTTTTCCTTATTGATTTCCCACAATTCAACAGCAGCAACAATGTACAAGATACAAACATAAGTGTAGCTCAGTAAACAAATATGTGATAAATTGGTTAAATTTCACAATGCCTATAATCAAGAATGGTTACAAGAGGGGATAACGCCTTTGGCAGTTGTCTTACAGTAGAAACAGTACATTCCCCTGACAGAACCGCCAGTAGAGTACTCCTGACCAAATATCACCACTTCTGACTTCAAGGAGGGCAATAACTGTCCAAAGCTCATAGGCCATCAAATAGACAATAAAGACAGAACATGCCCAATGATTAGATAACTAAAAATGAAGTCAATGAACTAATATCAAGCGCAACAGCATTTCTGGTGTCAGAATCAGCAACATTTTCACTTGCCCGTGATGAATGGATGCTGCAGTGCTTGTTGAACAGTCATCCTCTTCTCTGGATCCAACACAAATATTTTGTCTAGAAGATCTTTAAAATTGGTTAACATCTTTGCATCCTCACCAGGAGAACTAGGAATAATGGATCCAATATCTTTTGGTTTTACATTTAGAATCATCCTTTTTATAGCCTGTATACAGGACACCATCTCAGTCAATATAAAAAAATGCCAAGACAATAACAAATGCTGAAAAAGGCAGATCAGTGGATTATAGAAAACTTTAAGTGTAAACCACACCTTTTTAGTAACAGGATCCTCCTCTATAGCATGAAAATTCAAATCGTGGTCAAAATGCTGGTCAATAAATGCACCCTGCAAGAACAAAGTTCAAAATATTAGTGGCAGAACCATGCATCCAAACACAAGAATGAAACTAACTCCATTTTAAAAGGAATCTGGCCATTTAATTAACAGCTGTAGGCAATATTACAGGAGAATATAACCTACCTTTCTAAGCATCTTCTTTGGAAAGGAACCTTTTAGTTCCATGTGAAGTCTAAGCATGTCATTATTTGTAGGGCCAGGAAAAAGAACTTTCCCTGTATATAGCTCATACAAGCAGCAACCAACAGACCAAATATCCAGTGGATGATCATATTGCAAACCAAGAACTGAAAAGAGGGCACCAAAAGCAAGTTTTAGTTGTCATTTATCCAATAAAAGTACATCCAAAATAAAATCTTGATTCTTGATGCCAAAACTTACTTATTTCTGGAGCACGGTAAAAGCGGCTTACAAGGTATGGCGTAACCTCATTTTTTCCAGAAAACATCGCATTACCAAAATCACAAAGCTTCAGCACATTTTTTGCCTCGTTTACCTATATTAAACAAATGCAGAAATTTAATAGTTGATAGTGAATTCTTAATGAACAGGGGGGTGGGCAACATAAGCATGTTCAGTAGACATACCAGCATGTTGTCAGGCTTTATATCACAATGAAGAACACCACAGTTCTTGAGATGCTTCAAAGCAATGAAAAGCTGCTTCGCATAAGCTCTAACAGCAGTTAGTTTTAGGCCAATGTTGCGACCAAACTTTTTTAAGACTTCACGAAGGTTCATATTAAGAGATTCAAAAACTAAACAAAGATGATTTCTATACTTGAAACTTGAGAGGAAACGAACACAATGGCGCTTGTTTTCCCTATCAGTCTCTGCTAATTTATTTAATATCTGAACTTCAGTCTGACCAGCTTTATGCCTATATCACAGAATTAGATTACATTAGTTGTTAACAATGAATGAAGAAATGCATAAATTAACTCGTTTATTAATAAGAAAAAACTTATAGCATCCCAAACCTCGCAGAGTAGACCCATAGTTCCCCCTCAAGTAGGGGATATCGGGGGTAACATTTCACTGTCCCACATTAGGGTTTACTGGTTAGGATTTTTGGCTTTTACATATATGCAGTTAGTACAACTTTTGTAATATGAAATTCACATTTTCCAACTATTCCATAGTTGTGTAATTGTTCAATTTTACAAGTTGAATTCAGTAAAATGATTTCACAATTTGAAATATTTATGCGAATTTTAATAAGTTGAAGTGTTAAATAGGTCGTCAAAACAAAAGTTGAGATGCCATAGTTTTCCTTGTAAATTTGACAGGCAAATAGTCAAATTTATGTATTTGGCCAACACCAGGTAGACATAAAAAGAACCAAATATTGATAGTGATAACTCACATTGTTTCATTATTACGTATGATTTTTATTGCTACCTCATCAGTATCACCAGTGCCAGCTTTCAAATCCTTAGCACGGACGACTGTGGAAAAAACCCCCTTACCATGAGCAGCGACAATTTCATACCGACCATCAAGTATTTCACCAAAACGGTAGCCTGTAGAATAAAGTAATACAAATCAAATAACAGAAAAAGATCAATTATGGAACACAAACAAAAAATAAATAAAAGGATTGAAGTCAATGCAATAGCCACCAAAGGTTTACAAATTGACATCCTCTGGTACAAAAAAGAGAAATAAAATATTAACTCATTCTAATTCTAATCAATGATATTAAAGAAACTTGAAAGTAATTTAAAAATTAGTGTTCTAACAGGAACAAAAATGGTAACCTATAGCATGTAATGAAATGGTAAATGTGGCCTCCATCAAAATAACCTGCTAGATATTCATCTTAATATAAAGATGTGGTACAGATATCTGTACAGAAACTAGATCAAAAAATCAAATTGAGTGGTGGGAAAAGAAGGGGGAAGCAATCCCTCAGCTTAATTTCAGCAAACCAGAAAACTGCCCAGCAATTATTCAAATTGATAAGAGAGAAGGAGAGATAGGTAAATTCAGAAAAAAATACCCCATAATTCAATTAGTAGAGAATAAAAGATTCAAATCACAATGGACAATGCATAAATTCTTAGAAAAAATGAAGATTGCTTGTCCACCATAAACCTTAAAATCAAACAATTTACGACCAGTACACAACATTCGGAAAGAACATGACAGAAAAGAAAAAAAAAGAAATAACCAATTATTAACATACCATAATAACCATCAGCATCATCCCAGTTGTCATGAAGGCCACTCCGCATAATTTGTAAGCCATCTCCCTTGCCCTGCAAGAGATCACATGTATAAAATTTTAATATATTGTCTACAATTCTCATAACATTCCACCAAAGTATTACAAGAATATTAACATAATACCTAATTATAAGAAAACCTATGGTTGTTTTTCACAATATTAGTATCACACATTCTTTGCCAGTTGGAATCATGTTTTAGGATGAATTTCACTTTCTATAAAGTAAATAAATTTCATAATACATAAATGCCCAAAATTATAAATTAAATAATATAAATATTATATTATAATAAAATACATTAAAGTTGCCCAAACTCAAAAATAACATCTCCATTTAAACTTTATTGTTCTGCACATTAATAAAAATAAAATTATACAAAAATAAAATAAAATGTGACTTTTAATTGAAAATGCCAAAAAAGTTTAAAATTACAGAACAAATAAACCATATTTAGATGAAATTATGATGTATTTTAGTATTATTTTTTGTATATCATGGTTTAAAAATATATTTTTGTATTATTTCATTAATTAAGTAGTTTTAAATTATAGAAGACACTTTTCTATGAGTTTGAAGAGTCCAAAAACCTTTAAAGTTAAAAAATAAAAGAGTGTGAAAAATGATCCAGTAGCATGAATTCACATTCCAAGAAGTGTAAACCTCCTTGATACTAAACAACCGTGTCCACAATTTGAACAAAAATCTAACAGATACCACAGACAATCAAGCTATTTGTTGATAAATTTAAAAAAACACTGGTTAAATTGTAAAAAGTGCCGCAGTTCAAAACATCTTCTATCATTTGGCCTTAAGATGAACTAAAATAAGATGCACAAAGCATTTATTGTTGAATTCAGCATTCCACCGCAAGATTTAAGCAAATATATCTAGAAAAATGTCGAAAGTGGCTAAGCAGACCAAAAAAATTGCACAAATCTATAAAGCTTACCGATTTACGAACTCCAGTAGGTGTCTCCCCAAATATATCGTCGCAGTATTTTTCATCTGACCCCTCACTCTGCAAATTACCATAAGTAAAGCATATCAGGCACAAATTATCTGGTTTTGGCAATATGTAATTGATCGGCCAATATACCCATCTGTATTCTGTAGAAAAGCATAAGCAATTTTAATAGTAAAAAACACACCTTGGGAGTACCCTCACCAAGCCCTGCAGCACCAGCAGGCCTGTCAGAAGCCTCTCTTCCATTTTCTGGCGGTAACTTATCAACAGAAAATGATGGTTCAGCCATATAGGCATCACCATCAACTTTAATTTCTGCAGCTTCTAGGGCAATATTAGATGACGTTGATGATTGGATGGTTGCTTTTGCAGGTTCAACATCTGCTCAACAGAGAGCAACAACAAAACATAAGTAACAAAGAACACGGTGGGAATATGTAGATAACACAAGAACACGATGGGAATATGTAGATAACACCTGCCTTTAGGACAATAAGGCAACTTTTTGCCAAGTCAGGCTCAAACTCAATCATCAATCATTGAAAACCTAACTTTGCTCAAACTCAATCATCAATCATTGAAAACCTAACTTTTCTTCCATCATTCTAACTCACACCACATTTGCAGGATTCCCCTATTATCAGACACAAACTACACCTTCCACATTTTTAGCAAGTAATGCAAATACATTCTGTAGGATATCCAAATCACAAATCAAAATGGCTAGATTTTAAAATGCTAAATATTAAGGCACAATAATTCCTACATGCTATGGAATCCAACAAGGTACGAAATCCAAATCTCAAGTCAGATTCTCCAAACCAAGGTATTCTTCTTAGATGCTAACTTACAAAGTAGAGTTTCAACTGAGAAAGATGCCTTAAGGTCAGAATTAAATTGCCGGGATGCATAACTTTGAAAATCAAATTCACTGGAACAAATTGGATCCCTTTAGCTTAAGCAACAACAACGATGACAAAGCCTTAGTCCCAAACTAGCTGGGGTCGGCTGTATGCATCCTCTAACATTATCTATGGAACAAATAATAAATAAAATAAGTAAATAAATATATAAATATAAAAACAGAAATAAATAATAAAACCAAACTAGGTAGGCTCTTAGACACGGATTCTACATCTCCATTCTAGTCTATCACTAACCAAACCGTCATCTATGTCGAAAGTCTTGAGACCTATAGCAATAACTTCCCTCCAAACAGTTTTAGGTCTACCTCTACCCCTCTTAGTTCCCTCCACCACTAACGTATCACATTTGTGTAACGCTGCATGCACAGGCCTTCGCAAGACATGCCCATACCGCCTTAAGTCGACCTTCTCTCACCTTATCACCGATTTCTGCTACATGGACTTCTCATCTAATATGCTCATTCTTAATCTTGTCCAACCTAGTATGACCACACATCCATCTCAACATGCACATTTCTAACACATTTTATGGATATGCCCTCAATATGCTATCATAGGCCATCTCCAAGTCAATAAACATCATGGGGAGATCTTTCTTCTTTTCTCGATACACTTCCACTAATGTCCTCAAAAGGAAAATGGCTTCCATAGTAGATCTCCCAGGCATAAAGTCAAATTGATTCTCTGACACTCTATTAATACCCCTCGATCTATGTTCTATCCCTATAACTTAAGCATAGAAAATTAATACAATGCACATATTGAATTACCTCTTTTCACACTCTCTGATTGGGGTTCATTCTGCTGCTGTAACTGCTGATTTTTGTACTTCTCAAGAATAGCTTGCCTGCGCTTTCTACTCTCCTCCTTCACTCTATCAAGATCTTCCTCCTGCTCAGCAAGTTTTATCGTAATCCTTTCTTCAAAATCATCTTGTTCCTTTTCATCTCTGAAGCCAATAAGGAGACAAAAGAAGTAAAAGATGAAGCAAGTCAAAATGGAACAATTGGATAGTTTATTTGAATTAATATCAGAATAGAAGATGAAATAAGATAAGCGAACATGCAGTGATTTAGTATTACCTTGCTAGTTTGCCTCTGTGCCCTTCTAAAAAATTACCGTGAGAATGGTATTCCTTCCCCATATTGCCCTTTATATCCCTCGCTCTCTCCTTGTTCCTATCACCTCGCTTACCCCTTTCCCTTTCGCTCTCCTGTTCTCGATCCATACCTCTCTCACTCTCCCTGTACCTATCCTTCTCTCTATCCCTATCTCTGTGTCTGTCACTAGCTCTAGATGTTTCTTTATCTTTAAGTTTTTCTCTGTCCTTCTGCCTTTTCTGTTCTAGCTCCTCCTCCCTATCCCTATTCCTGTGCAGTTCCTTCTCCCTTCTCCAATCCCTGTCCACCTGCTTATCCAAGCTCCTATCACGTTGTTTCTCTCTTCTCCAATCCCTATCCATTTCAATGCCCCTGCTCCTCCCTCGCTCCTCTCTTCTTTGATCTCTATCTCGGCTCCTCTCTCTCTCTTTCACTCTTTTCTGGTCTCTCTCTTTGCTCCTCTCCCGATCCTTCTCTCTTCTAAGATCCCTATCCCTGCTCCTCTCCCTTTCCTTCTCTCTTCTAAGATCCCTGTCCCGGCTCCTCTCCCTATCCTTCCCTCTTCTCCAATCCACGTCACGGCTCCTATCCAGTTCCTTTCTTTTCTGATCCATGTCTTGGATTCTCTCTCTTTCCCGATCCCTTTTCCATTCTTTTTCCGTCTCCTTCTCTGTATCTACCTCTCTGCCATGTGCATCCCAGCTACTATGCTTGTCCCCCCGTCCCAAGTTCTGGGTGTAACCAGTACTGTGCTCCCTATCTAAATCTCTAGTGCCATGTTGTAGATCCCTGTGATGCTTAACTATTGTTTCATCATCAGAAACATTATCAAGTCCATCACTGTGCCACCTTCTCTTCAAAATAACTTCCTCTTCAACTAAGCTATGGGAATGAGATCTGTCCCTAGAAAAGTCACGAGATAACGACCTACTCCTAGCAATAATCTCATCATGGTAAATACTGCGGGATTCTGACTCCGTCTTGTTCCCCTCATTCTCATAAGAGGAAGACTTCCCCAAATCACTTAATCTGTTTTCATCACCTTCGGGCATAGGTTTATCATCACCACCATAAATCTTTTGCTTGTGAGTTCCTTTAGAGGAACTAGATTCGGCATATTGTTTCCTGCCCACTCCATGGTATTCATGATCAAAATCTCCATTAGTTTCACATTTAGGGGCATCTCTGGGAGCCAAATCATCTCGTCTCTTGGCCGAAGAATCTTTTGGCAAGCAAACCTTACCGTCAAACTTAGTACCATTATTAGAATTAATAAAATCACTCTTGCTATTGATAACATTAACTTCCTGCGATACAACAGAAGACAATTAAGGTATATGAATTTGCAAAGGTATGATAAATGCTACTGAATAAGTAATTCAGATGAAAATGTAGTGAGCATGCAAAAACAGAAAATAAATAGCATGTAACTAGCTCTTACAAATCAACAATAAGCCACCAGTTCTCCACTGAAACGCCTAGGGAATACTTCTTTCTTTTTGCAATTCATTCATGTTCGTGTGTAGTGCAAGCAGGTTGTTACATGTGTGTATGGGACATAGTCTAAAAAGCTCTCACCGAACAAAAAATTCATCATTCCATTCAAAGAAATCAAAGACCATCATAAGCATCAGTTTGGCCACTGAGAAAGTTAGTTCTACAAACAGTAGGGAAAAAAAGTTTTTAAAGAGAAAAATCATCAGGAGCTTTTCTCAATCGTTTCAAAATATAAAGCACGTCTTTCCCCAATTTTCTTAGTGACCAAAAAGAAAACAACAAAAGGAATAAACACAAATGAATGAAACAAATGAGGGCAGATAGAACACACCAGATTTTGAGAACAGACATCTTGCTGTCGTAGTTGATTATCCTTTACACCTACACCACCAGAACCTTCCTCCTCCAAAATCTCCCCTTCCTCCACATCATAATCAATTCTTTCACTTCTACTACCAAAATCAGTAACATGAACACGAGGAGGAGAAGGCGGAGCGGTTTCCTCACCATCATGTTTGCTTTCATCACCGTTCTTTTTGCTTCGGTGAGAGCGGTGATGACGGTGCCGGTGGTGACGATGTTTGTGTCGCTTGGAGGACTTATCCACGTCATCATCTGAGGGTGACCGACGATGCTTATGTCGAGAGGCATCGGCATCGCTAGCCATTGTTCTTGTTAGGGATTGTATAGCAAATCTAGGGTTAGGGTTTAATTTTGGGGGGTTTTTTATTTTCAACAAGGGAACGCGCGAGATATGAATTGAGAGAGCGTAGAGTGGAGGGTGAATTTGGGAATTGAGACTCACAGATTGATTATTGTCTCTTTGATTTCCTGACTTAGGTAGTACTATTTCCTTACCTTTTTTCTCTTTCCCGGTTCCGCACAAACCAGGCTATGAGCCTCGAGCGAGGAAAGCGTAAATTTGGCCCAAACGGTAATATATGACCTATATATATATATATATATATATTTTTTTTTTAGGGAAGATAGAGACAATTATGACAATTTAATTTTTTTACTAAAGATGGCATAACTTCTTTTTTTTTCAAAGTTATTTATTTTAGGAAAATTTACAAAAACCTTCCTAGGTTTTACTTCAACTATATTTTTCTCCCTGTCTTTATTTTTTTGGACAAAAATCTTTCTATATTATGATTCCGTTGACAAAAATATCCTTCTGTCTATTTTTTTTGTTAAAATAACGGTAAAAGGACTAAAATGTAATTTTACAGGCTTTTTTTGAAAAAACTAAAGAAATGAGGGACTGTTTTGAAAGTTTTCAAGATTCTTGCTAAAGGTGAAGGGTTTTACAGTGATGTTTTTGGTTGGGAAGACGGACGGAGGTCGAGAGAAAGATGCAGGCCTAATTCTAAGGCGAAATCGAAGTCGAATTCATCATCGGTGTTGAGTTCTGAGGAGCTGAGTCCTCACCGGCGGGCTGTTACCGGCGATGATGTTGCATTGTCTTCTTTTGCCTCAAAGCTGAGGTATGCTATGCTGCCATCTTTTTCTAATACAATTGAGATTTGTCGATTTTACTTTCATGCCTTTGTGATTCTTCAAAATTCAGATATTTCCATATCTTTCTATTCTTGGTAATTTAGTGATCTGAAATTGTTTATTAAAAATAAATAGATCTTAAATTCATAGTTCTCTGACATTATTGAGATTCTTTTAAACAAAGAGAAGCTTGTTTATGTTTAATTTTCCTGAAGATAATATTTCGCATGCTTTATGGGGTATCTGAAAGTCTCCATAACCCATTTCAAATCATTCAAGTTGTTCTAATAATTCTCTTTTTTTATCTTCAATTTTACTTTTTAATTTGGTAATTAAAGAGATTTAACATTTGTTTACTGCAGTTTAGTTCTTCAATTAG
>CATIWJ010526428.1:0-13019 GCA_949640765.1 Croton laevigatus | reverse complement strand
GGAAAATCAAGAAGATACAGAGACTCATTTTTTCATCTGGTTTTTCAGAGGAGATTCGAAGAGAAAATTGGGGAAATAGAAGACCGATTCTTGGGGTTCTCTTGAAAAAGATTGGAAAAATCAAGGGAGAGAAAAAGAAGAGATCGAAAGAGAGGAGACCCAGCTGGTACGAATCGACAGATAAAAAAAAAGGAGAGAACTTGAACGAAGAACAGTAACAGATTAAGGGGAAAAAGACCCATATGAAACGGGAGAGAGAAACCAGACCAAATAACGAAAGGAAAAGAAAGAACACTGTAGACAGGAACCTGAACGCGAAGCGAAGAGGACGGAAAACAGAGATAGAAGAGGAGAGCTCCGATTAGAGATGCACACGTTTTCGTTTCTGGTGCTCTGAGCCGAAAATAGTGAAACCAGAAGTAGAAGGTCAGTTCTTCATTCTTCTTTTGGGAATTGAAACGAAGGAACAGTAGGAAATTGGGATTGAACAGAACAGGTTTTGAGAATTGTTATTTGTGATATCTTGTTATTATTCATTTGAATTTGTGGAATTTGTGATGAGTTCATTCTGTTCCTGTTTTCCATTCAAAGTTGTTAAAATTGTAACTGAGATGATGAGCTAAATTTTTAATTAGTGTCTGGATTGCGATGAACCGTATGTTTGACTAATTTTGTAATTTGATTTGTCTGGTTAATTGATTTGTTATTTTTCGTTGCGATTTAATTGTGGTTTCTAGTTGATTAAATTAGTTTCAGCCGGCGTTATTAGTTTAATTATGTTTTTGCGATTTGAGTTTGAGAAAACATGTCGTAAATAGAACACCTAAAAGGAGTTGCATGCAAACCTAGAGATAGGTCGACATAAATCCTTTGGATTGGGGTCAAACCCAATACTGGAAATTCACAGAACAGATTAATGAGAGACTAGGGGTTTTAATTAGAACGAGAGTTCAATTAATCAACCTAGGATTAGACGTTAGCTAGCTTGAGAGAGTGGTTAATATAAAATAGGAATTCTTATGGTCCAACGAAAATAACAGTCAATTAATCGGACGAGTCGAGTTCAGAAAAAGTCTTAGGGGGATTCAAAGTCCAGACACTACCTTCATCTCTGCGTATTAAATTGTGTTATCTTCCATTTCTCGAAGTGATTTTTGTTGCTTGTCAATTTAATTCATTTTACTTTGCTTTTAATTATTTTTTCCATCACTACAAATTTGTCGGTTAGATAATAGAGAGAGGGTGAGTACTAGTAATCAGTAGTCCCTGTGGATACGACACTCGGTACTCCAATAACTATACTACGGAACGATAGGTGCACTTGCCTGTCGGTCTGAAGCGTATTCGCTCGGACGCATATCATAGTGGTTTTAAAACCACTTATTTTTTACAGCAGCTAGATGTATTATATTTTACCCCACAGCCAGTTAGGTCTGGCACTGTAAGATTCCACATCGGATATTGATTGAGATTTGATATGATATATAAATTAGATCATATAACTACTTAGTCAACTTGGGTCAACCATTTGAGGCAAGTGGATTTGTGCCTAAGTAGTTGACTGATAAGTGCTTATTTTATATATATTTTTATGGAGAATTATTGCTTAATTTTGATTATAATCAGTGATTAAATTCTCCTTGAAGCACTTAATTTATTAATTTTTTATTTAACAGGTCATACTTGGATATTATTGCGAGAAGGAATGGAAATTGGGCAGAAATGGCGTGAAGATGAGCATTTTGGGAGAAGTTATGAGTTTCAGGGATTTTTAGGCATCAAAGGCAAAAAGTTCTGGATTTAAATGGAAGTGTACATTAAGTATAAGGGGTCATTTTGTTATGTTTCAGAATTTAGGGGATTGCTTTGTCATTTTCCTAAACTATAAAGAAAGCTACGTTTTGATAATGGAAAAGGGTGGCCAAAACGCACACAAAGGCTGTGTTTTATTTGGAATAGGAGTTTAGCAGCTCAAAACGCACAGTTTTGAGGCAACTTCAGTTGCATTTCGACTTGAGGTTGACGCATTTAGTCAGTTCTGACTAAAACGCAGGAGGAGAGAGCGTTTTGGACGGAATTTATGAGGTGCAAGACACACCGTTTTGGGCGCGTTTTGCTGAAAGGGTTATCTGAACCTTACAACGTTGCGTTTTGGGGCTTAGACAGAGGAAATGAGATGGGTTTTTGGTGGAAGATTTTCGATTTGGGGAAGGAACGAAGAATTGCTAGGCGACTCTGAAATTGGATTCCAAAAGGAGATTTGAGCGATTTTGAAGACCGATTCTGTGGGGATCGGATTGGTGTTTAGAGAGTTTGAAATTTGAAATTTTATTTTTCGAAAATAAAAAATAAAAAGAAACCAGAGATACAGAGATACAGAGGGAAATAAAACGAGACAGGGAAGAAACCCAGATCAAAAAAGAAACAGAGAGAGACTCGAAACACAACAGAGAAACGAAAGAGTGAGAGGGGAGCAGACCCAAAATTAATTAAAAATCAGGGTGTTTTCCCTTCAACTCCGAGATTAAGAACAGAGAAGAGATCGGGAAAGCAGAGTGAAGGTTAGAGACGAAGAACAGTACTCCACGTTTGAAATTCAAAAAAATTCAGAAGGAGATCGAAGAAAACAAAACCAGAACGGAACCAAAAGGTAGAGACGGCCGGGAAACCAAAGAAGCTGACGGGAAAACAGAGCATCATCGATTAAGGGTGCAGTTCGTTAATTCACAGCTGAACAGAGTTGGCTCACTCAAAAACGGTGCGTGCGGTTCGGGCAAGACAGTTCAAAATAGAGCAAAACAAAACAGCAACGTTTTAACAGTTAACAGGGCAGTGAAATTCAAATCAGTATTGTTCTCAATTTATTTTTGTTTTCTGTTGATTGTTGCTGAAATTGAGTTGAGGATGGTGGATTGATTCTTAATATGTATTTGGGATTTTACATTCTGTTTTTCATTTGTTTCTATTGATATTGAAGTTGTGCATAAATTGGTACTTTGTTGAAGTTGCGTGATGACGATGAACTAAAATATTATTTGTGTTTGGAATTTTTGAAGATGAACTTTGGATCTTATGTAGTTAATTGATTCATTTGGTTAATTAATTTGTTATTGTGTTGAGATTTAATTGCGATTAATATTGTCTTGAATTAATTATTACTAGCTTATTAGTTCTTGTCTGTTTTCACATTGTGAGTTTGAAAAAACTACTTGTGAATTGATCACTCGCAATTAAAAGGAGTTGCATGCAAACCTAGAGATAGGTCGACATAAATCCTCTGGATTGGAGTCAAATCCAATACTGGGAACTCATAAAACGAATAATGCAAGACTAGGGGTTTTAATTAGAACGAGAGTTCAATTAATCAACCTAGGATTAGACGTTAATTAGCTCGAGAGAGTGATTAACATAATTTAGGAGTTCCTACGATCCAATGACGATAACAATCAATTAATTCGAACGAGTCGAGTTTAAGTTTTAGGGGGATTCAAAATCTAGACACTACTTGATAAATCTCTGTTGTTTTCTTGTCTCCAAAGTGAATTGCTGTTCATTTGTTATTTATTTATTTTTTAATTATTTTTAATCAAATGCTAAATTGCCGGCAAAATAATAGGAAGAGAGTTAGTACTAGTAATCAATAATCCCTGTGGGATACGACACTCGGTACTCCGGTTGCTATACTACGGAACAATAGGTGCACTTGCCTAACGGTCTGTAGCGTAGTCGTTCAGACATATATCATTGACAAAGGCCGTAAGGTAGATCATTTTACACGCTTGTGCGGTTAGACTCCAGTTGTGGCCCCCCTGTTGGGTTGTGACATGTACCGCCACCAGAATCTATTTGGTTTATATTGCCAAAGTAAAACATTGGAGTTGACGAGGCTAAAGCTCTCCAAGGGCAATATGTGAATATTTGAGACGAACCCACTAAGCAATAGAACAAATAAATTGAATGGTTTAATTTAGAACTTATACATATAAAACAGTTGGAATATTGAGCATTCTTTAAATAAATGAAGATTTCTACGTACTTTCTGGTAATTTCCACCCATGGTCCCTGAACTTTGACCTATTTAACCAGAAGGGGTATGAACTTCAATTTCCCTTCAACGAAGGGGTCTAAATTTCAATTGTTTTTCACCGGTAATCCTTTGAGCCATAAATTGTAATTTTTCAACTAGGGACCAAAATGTTAATTTTTAAACATCATTTCATTTTAAACCTCCAGCCAAGATTAAATTGAAAATTTTCAACTCAAAAGTGAATTTCCATTTTTGGTGTGACTCTGTCGAGTGTGTGGGGTAGTTCATTTTTTCCTGCATATATTTTCCTTTTTTTTAAATTTTAATTTTCATTTTTTTTAACATAAAAATTAAATTTTTTTCATTAAAAATATACCAAAAAAAAAAAACCAACTCATCGCCAACTTATATTGCACCACTACTGTCCGCCTTGTCCAACCAAAACCACCAGACAACCAGTCTTGGACTAGCAAACAATATGGAAGCTAGATTCGTTGGCAACAATGGTTGAAGGAAGGAAAAGGAACCGGATCACGATATTGAGCCAACTGATCGGGTTTCCTTTTCGACTTGTTTCCATTGACTTTCGACGGTCGGATGGTCTACAAAAAATAATACCATATACAGATTTCTCATGACGAAAGCATTGATTTAGTATAGACTCTCAAGAACTTAGTCAGTAATATCTTCAGGTTTCAAGGGGTGACCTTATATGGCCAATTGATCTGTGATGACCTTGATGGAGTTCATAAAATCAATGATTGATTGCGTTCCTTTGGTGATGCTCTTGAATTGATCCTTGAGTTGTTTAATATGACCACGTGATGCACTAGCAAAGATGCGAGACAAGGTATCCCACAACTCTTGAGTAGCCTTGGTGAGGGACACCAATGGCACAATCATTTGGTCCAACATTCCAATAAGTGTGCCATAAATTAACCGATCTTGGCAAATCCATGTGAGATAGGCAGGGTTGGGTATTGTGGAGGAATCGTTGGTGATAGTGGGGAAGGAGGAGGGAAAGATCCATCAAGGAATTTAAAGAGACCATAGCGTACTAGAGTGGCTTCTACTTGGAGTTTCCATAAGAGATAATTTGTGGAATTGAGCTTAATGATGTTGGGGAGTGTAACAACAGTTAAGGGTGATCTTGGGTCTGCTTCATTAGGGATAGTGTTGTTGCTTGCCATGAGGAAGAGGAGGAGGAGAAGTAACGTGAAAAAAAAACTAGATCAATTACAACAACTGTAGGCTACAGCTAACTATGAGTAGAAATAGGAGATAAGAGTTTGACTAATAACAACCCACTAAAAGATAATACAACAGGTTGAATATTTGTTACAACAGCTTGGACTACTTCTTGGGAATATTATTATCCTTTACTAACTGAAACACCTTATCGTAGATTAACATATAAATTAAGGACCTGAAAGTAGTTCTCTCATCTTGAGATAAGTTAATACAAAAGAAAACATAAAAATCATATATATAAAGCATTGGCATTTCCATTGTTCTTCTTCTTAAGCTTGGTGCTACTTGATCCATTGAGAAATGATATTGATCTCATTATCTCTCTGTGCTACTAACCAATCTGGATCATTTCTGGTTGGTGTAACTAAATCCAAGCAGTGACTGCCTCTTTCTGTTTTTATGGCAACAATACTGTCTGATATGCTCTCTAACACCCTACGAGTAAAAGTAAACAATCAGTATACACACACATATGCACGAGCACACGCACAAACACATTTGAATTTAATTCAAGAGTTAAGAGTTCTTTACCCTCCAGCGCTGTAAGGGTCTCTAAGTCCATTAGAAAAAATAATATTGCTCCCAAAGTTTCCCAGGACAGACTTTATGTTCTGAAGATTGAAGATGGAAATGATACTATAATTAATCAGATTTTATAGTAATTAATGAACCATACACAAATAGGAGTTAATGTAGCTTACATGGCCACCATATTCAGTTGTAATCCAATAAGGTCTTGGGGTGATCCCAAAAAACTCTTTTTGACAATTACTAGTAAAAGAGTTTAGATCGAAAGGGAATTCATAAAACATTGTGTTATTGTTATCAACTCCAATTGGTATTACAATCTCCGTGCATCTCTGAAACACAAATACGATAGATTATTTCGAGTTAATCGTCAGCTGCTGAAAATGGTTAATCATTACTTGAACAACTAATTTTATTTAATTATACATATACCTGCCAGGACCAAGTTATTAGGGGTTTATTATGTATCTGCAGAAGATTGGAAGAATAAGAACTAATAGCTTTTAAACCTGCTGCAACTCTGGTGAGAATGTAAGTTCCTTCTGCTGCTCCATCAATAGCTCTACATAATCCTTCCACTTTACTATTTATAGGACTTTCATACTGAGCTAAAGATGCATATCCGCTTGCCAGTTTGTTTTTTAGCTCATTTGACGAACTTGGTACGCTTCAAAATCAAACAAATAAAGAAATTGTCATAAGAAGTTTCAACATCACTTATAGGAAGAATGCTCAATTTGCCCCCTCAACTTGTGCATGGTGTTCAATTTGCCCTGTCTTCAACTTTTTTGTCAATTTGCCTCCTAACTTGAACATAATGATCAATTTAATTCATTTTACAGTTAATCAGTGTCATTTTGTTATATTTATTGATAAATTCATTTATAAATTATAAATCGTAAACACTAATATAATAAATGACAATGATCAACTATTTATTGTTAATTAGTGTCATTTGTTAATGTCTTAATTGATCGACTATTCCAAGTTTAAATTGCAAATTGACAAAAAAGTTGAAAAATGGGCAATTTGAATATCAGGTACAAGTTCAAGGGGTAAACTATTCTTCATTGCTTATAATATGAGAGGTTAAACTAATCAACTTACTTTTGAAGGTTGAAGATTTTTTGAAGAGTGAGACGGCCATTTGGTTCAGCAGCAACTCTATCAATTTCAGACCAAGATTGTTTTATGGTATTGTAACAACTCTCACTTGTATTCTGCAGAAACCAACATCAGAATTATAAAATTAATACTTTCTCCATTCAATTTATTTAGAGAAAATTTTCAAATTTGGCACTCGATTTACATAGATAAATTTCAATTAGGAAAAATTGAACATAAAATTACTTGATTATTAAAAACGAAAATGGAGGAGTAATCATCCTCAAGAGGCAAACTGAGTAAAAATTCAAAATTAATTGATGAATTTATTTACTCTGAAATCCCGGCTCACGACGGCGTAGTATCCATCTTGTGGAGTAATATCCTCGAAGTAAAGTATTGGAGCAGATGATGCCAAAGCACCAATGACAATGTGAGGATATTTTAGTCGAAACCACGAAGCAAGCACTGCATAGATACAATTAATTAATTAACTTATCATGAACGGAACATTTGAAGAAATAAAATAATTTTCACCGAGTTACTTACTTCCACCGTAAGATCCTCCAATGGCAATAACTGGACAATTTTCTGCTGATAACTTGTTCTTAACATGTAAGATCAATTCTGCATAATCTGCTAAAGCTTGCATTGAGCTCAGATATCCAAGTGTCGTTGCATCCTGATTTGTTTCAGGACCAAATGGAATGGATTCACCATAATACCGATGCTGCATTCAAAGAGGGGGAAAATTTCTTTCAGGTACGAAAGCTTTTAGTAACTCCGGTCTTAAGTCCTTTTAGTTTTAAAAATTAATTTTTAGGTCCCTCAGTTTTTATGCAATCAAGTTTACGAATCTAGCCTTGGGAAATCGGGATGTTCTGGTGCAAGAGGGGTTCTTAGGGACGACAATGTTTTTTCCACATTATGTCCTGGTGCAAGAGGGGTTCTTAGGGACGACAATGTTTTTTCCACATTCATTCAGAAATTGTGGATTTTAATCATGCTGAATTGACTGCTATCATACATGCTATTAAGATTTTTGCATCTTCTAATTTTAAACATTTGCCTTTACTAATTGAATCAGGCTCGCATAATGCTGTTACTTGGGTTTTAGTTTCAGAGAAATGACCATGGTCTTGGTGGGAGGACTTTAATTTACTGGATAGTCTCATTTCTTCCTTGTCATCCGTTACCTTCACGCACATCAGCAGGAATAAAAACCACTTAGCAGATTTCTTTGCAAGGAAGGAGCTGGAACACATGAGGATTTATTAGCGTCGATATAAACTCTTATCTCAAGAGTTATCTCAATTACACAATGCTTTATTGTTTTATTTTATTTTCTCTTGTAATTGAGGTTCTCCATGTTTTTTCACCTTAACTTTCATGGTCTAGGTTGGTGGGTTTTTTTATTTTAACTCTGTGTAAGAGCTAGAACACCATGTCAGCTAGGTTTTTCATAGTCAACTGAAACATTTTTTAGATAAAAATATTAAAAATATAAAATTTCCCTCACATGATATGTGTAATCAAAAAAATTACCAAACATATTAAATAAAAAATAATTTGAATGAAAAATAATGAAATGAAATCTCTCAGTATCTCCAAAAGTATATTCTGTTAATCAACTCGGAAAGAAACAATTTTTAAAACTTGGCGCAGATTTACTAAAATTACCAACTCGAGAGAGAAATTTAAAAGGTAAAATAAAGTTATAATTTTAATTAAAATGCTACTTACCTCCATATACAACAATAAACCATGGAAACGAGCAGCAAGATCATTAACAAATCCATCTATACTTCCTGTAACATCATCCTCCGCTCCCAAAAAGGCGAAAATCGGAGAGTTTGAGTTTGCTCCACCCCACAACTGGTTGTTAAGAAAATACCTCTGCTGGAAAGTCTGATAACTATCAGGTTTGTAGTTGAAATGGTCTAATGTCTGTGTGTAATAAAGTGCTGGAAGTTGTGTTTTGGACTCATTCAAAGCAGTCGACCGTTGTCTAACCATACCTGATCCTAATATATTAGGATTTGGAGGAGAAGCATTTGTTGTTGGGACCATAAACAAAAAACATAACACTAGAATAGGTGCCAGTTGTTCCATTATCAGCTACTGCATTTGTACCAATTGCATAGTCCTATTTATAGGTTACTTGATAGAAGATTCAATCCCAAGCTTTCACTGAAAGGAACCTAAGAGTATAAATTTACAAAATTACCTTTTCTCTTGTTATTATTATTATTATTATTATTATTATTATTATTATAGAAATATTAATTAAAATTAAATTAAATTTCTTAGCTATTGAAGTAAATATTAATGAAAGAGTTGTTATTATGTTTAGAGGGCATTGCTTAACAGGTCTACTATGACAAAATAATTGTACTAGGGGTATAATTAAAATATGCGACTATCAATTTCCAAGCCATTTAAAATCCTATAGTTAAATTTCATAAAGTTTTTTATTGATTAAATTAAAATTTTAATTTCTTTTATCAATAAAATTCCGTTTTAATCTTCAATTACTATTACTTCTAAAAAAAAAAATACATAATCAATAATAATTCGAGGTTTGTTATTGAAACATTGGCTCTTTGACTCATTGAATTTTTAAAATTTTATTCATAGTAATACTTAAAAAAAAAACATAATTTACTAGCTAGCGTAATTTTTGTAGTGTCTTTTACCAATAAAAGCAACTTCCGATTTTTAAGAAAAAAAGTGAATCTTTCGGTTTTATTTTAAAATTCCAAATGTGGTTTCCATATCAAATTTTGAACATAAAATTGTATCCAACAAAATAAATTTTGTAGAGCCTCCTTATCTCTCCAAAAAACTCACATGTTGCATAAGTGGCAATGGTTAATATATAGTATAACGAGATTTAAAAATCTTCACTTTGTGTGGTATGTTGTTTTCTTTTTTTTTTAAATCAAGCATCTGCTTAGATTTTATTAGCATCTTCAATCAAATATTCAATTACAATCGATGGTATGTTATTAAAGCATAGGCCCTTATAATTATTTTGACATGGTGCTTCGTAGTGAATATACTCAAAGATTATTGTCAACTCGCTATAATTAAACCCTAGCCTCTCTTTTTTCTTTTCTCTCAACTTCTTCCTCTTCTACCCAAATTTTGGGCTACTGTCGGCTTCTAATTGCTGTTTCATTTGATTCTGTATCAAATAATCCTAGATCTATCAATTTTTTGGTAGATCTTATATTTTTATATTTTGTTTTTATTTTTCTTCTTCTAGTAGGAGTTTTTGTTCTTACTTTTAATGTGAGTGTGAGCTATTTATAGTTCGTTGATGCCACCAAGTGGAGCGTCGAAAATTTAAGTATGAATTTTCATCGTTTAGTAATGTTATTATTTTATTTCTCATTTGTTCTAAATTTATCTATATTTGTAACGAGATTTACTTATATTTTCTATGAATAGAATGATGATAACATTCATCTAAAAAAAATATACTCAAAGAATGTTTATTGAATAGATTTATATTTAAGTAATTGAAATTAGACTCGAAGATAAACTTGGGCCCTATAGACAAGTCCTTTGCTCTGTTACTAATCTAGACGTATTATAGGGGTTTAAGAATCTTGTATCTGTAGAATAAAACAATGCATGCAAATGTCCATAGAAATTCGGAAAGAGATTGAAGATTATTTCTTCAATCACTATTAATTTGTTTTGGATTCATTCATTTTGCAGTGGTATCCTATTAAAAACTCACATTCAATAAAAATCAATCATCTCTAACATTAAATAAAAATCAATAAGTTGTTGTCATATTTAAAGAGTACATAACACGTTACAAGTTTATTAGCCAAAATAATCACATAGTACATTTTCTATTGTATGAGACTTTTTTCTAAAGGATAGTTTTCAAAAAGTTAAGACTTTTAGTATTAACGGGTGTAAGACTTTTAGTATTAACGGGTGTATTTGGACAATTTTGGATCTTGTCTTTTAGTGGGAGAAAGAATAAAATAATGTTTGTTTATAGGTGCTGTCAGGTTTGTGCAAAAGTGAGAGAGGAGAGAGGAAGGTTTAACTGACATGCATACATGTGCTGTCATATGAGAGAGGAAGAGATAGAAAAGCGCGTGAGGTTTAGAATGAAATGTTGGGTTACAGTTTTAAGTAATATGGGTGCATATTTTTGCGCCTAATTCGGCCATAAATTAAGCAATTTATGGCATTCGTTGTAAAATGGTGCAAAATTTAAAAAACATGCACCCAAAAATTTGAAAATGTTGCAGACGGCCTGAATTTTACCAAAAAATGAGAAAAAAGACGGAAATAATTATGATCGAAAATGGTGAAAAACATTCTGTCTATGGATGACCCATATTATTCTCGGTTAGTAAGGTTGTTTTACACAAATTTATCTATGGAAAGTCATAAGTTGGGCAAGAGTAAAGCGCGTGAGGTCTTGAATGACATTTTGTGTTACAGGTGCGGTTAATATGGGTGCATTTCTTTGCCCCTAATGCGGCCAACATTTACAACGAGCATTCTGCATTTTATGGCATTTATTGTATAATGGTGCAAAGTTGAAAGAAAATGTATCCAAATAATAGAAAATGTTGCATACGATCTGATATGTACCCAAAATGAGGAAAATGGCAGAAATAATTAGGAAAAAAATGGTGAAAAATGAAAATTTCCACTATTCGTCATAAGATGGAAAACAAAATTTCATTTCTCTCAAACTCTAGCCCTTTAAAAACTGAAAAAATTGCAGCAATATCCACTTTAAAATTCTAAAGAAATTATTTAAACAAAAATCTTAGAATTAGGAGTTAAGACTGAAAGTAAAAAGGGAAGTTTCAAGCTATATACAATAACAAGTATTGAACAAATATAAAGGAGAGAAAAACTATAATTTAGATAGAAAGTTAAAATTATCTTTTGAAAAAAGGAAAAGTTTGACTTGATAGAGTGAAAAGATGAGTAATAGAGATGGGTTATGACACATCTTGTACCATACATAAAGGAATGAGACCCTAAAACTCTATGCTCTAATATTAACTAGAAGCTTAGTCCACATTTAATTTCCTTTTTTTTTTTGTTAGCAAAAATTCCACACGCACAAGTATAAAATCTATCCTTTAAGTTTTTTTTTTTTTTTTTGCAGAAATATGATTTTTTTCTCCTTGTTTTTCTACGCTGCGTTGTTATCTTTAGTGCTTAATTTCATAGTGTTTCTGTATTAAAAGCATTATGTATTTTAAAAACTATTGTTTTTAAAAGTTTTAGAAAATTTTTAGTTTTGGGGAGAAACAAGGTACCAAATTTGGGTGCATAAAGCGCTTAGAATTTTCCTCCTCTCAGTAAACACAGCCTGCCTTTTTTAAAGATATAGCCAAAAATTGAAGGCGTGTAAGGTATGATGATTCACGCCTTCCCAATCTCATTAATTCTGATTTTCAATCCCCTTTTTGCAAGAATTATACCTAACAAGTGCAGATAGTGTCTACTATAAATCATCTACTCTCTTTTGCTTTTTTGTCCTTTTCATCTTCTCTCTCTTCAATATGAGGCCCATTTTTTATTACTTTTAGGGGTTTTTTGCCATAATTTTATGTAGAAAATTGTGGGTGAATAGTGCGAAGTCTCAACTTTCAAGAAACAGAGATAGTATATATTTTTTATTTATGCAAGCCAATGGAAAACTTTAATATGTTATAAGTTTTTTTATTAAATTTTTTCAAAAAAAAGGGTTTTGATTAATGGATATGAATCCATTAAAATCCTATAGTTAAACAATTCATAAAGTTTTTTATTGATTAAATGAATTATTTAATACTTTAATTTCTTTTGTCAATAAAATAATAAATTGAATAGACATTTGCTTATCTCTTTATATTTATTTGGTAGAAAAAATTTGCAACGAAGTCAATATAATAGTGACAAGTCAAGTATATGTATGCTTTCAAATTGCTGATATTTATTTATTTCATTTTCAAGTTTCTTGGAATTTTAAATTAATATTTTAGGAATGAAAATATAAAAAATTAAATGTAAGAATTCATAACATACTCATGCTGCCATTGATATACTTATAGCATTTTCAAATAAATTAAAATTC
>CATIWJ010526291.1:0-12375 GCA_949640765.1 Croton laevigatus | reverse complement strand
CCTTTCACTTTGCTCCCACTCCCATACATTACACATCCCTTTTGTGTTCGTGTTTTTGTGGACCAGTATCCATGCAATTGCTTCTGTGGTCTTCTTTTCTCTAAGCTCTCTTTTCTCTTTTGTTTTGCCTTATATCACACCCTTTTTTTTTTTTCATTTACTATCCTTTTCATAATAATTAAAACCAGTTTTTCCTTTTTTATTATTGATTTGTTTAAATGTAAAATATCTTTATCTCCATTCTCTTATGCTTAATAATGGATTGAGGTTATTCTTGTTGGTAAATTTAGATGCCGAAGACGCCCTTTTTTTTTTTTCTAAATCAATGTTCTTATGAATTGAAGTTGTAAATACTTCAGTTGTGGTTTTTGTGGGTTTGGGGAAAAGCATTCCTACACCCAATACATATATAATTTTGGGTCGTAGCAAAAAATTTAGTTAGCGTGCGTCAAGTTAAAATTAAAAGTTATATTGTTTTTGAATTAGAATTAATTTCAGAATCTGAAACCAACCTTCATATATGCTATGCTCCTCATATTTAACTGTTTGGATAGCGTTTAATTATTTGAATAGCAATTCACAATTTGTAATAGCTATTTACAAAAATGTAAAGGCTAAAAATTAAAGAAGTTATCCTTTTTTCACGAGTTTAATTAGCATTCTCTAATGTCTATTCTAGGTTCCATTGTAACTTTTAGTGGATAAAAAATTTTCTATTGAAGAAAATTTGTGTGTGTTGAGGTTTTGGAATAAAGATCTGACCGAGTATATATTAGCAAGCAACCTACTCTATGAGTAAAAGTCTTTTTCCAATTTTCTATCTCCACAAAATAGAAATAGTAGCAGTTCACTGAAACCCTGAATTCAATTGGAGGTGTTTCCTAATTCCTGTATTGTGGCTTTTCTCTAGCCCTAAAAGAGTTAGAATATCAAACCTCAAAATAATACGTACTTGGAAAGTGGATGCAAACTAGAATAATCTAGCTATACTATAAAAATCATGTGTAATGCTCTTCCTTATATTTTAATTTTTGTAAATGGATTCAACCTTTTCTATTGTTTATTCCAGAAAGGATAACACTCTCAATTTGTTTTTTCTTTTTTTTAATCAAAATCATTCGTTGCTATTGCTTGTACAAAAGGTTGGCAAAACTAGTTGTTTGACTAGTGTTTAGCTATTAGCAGTTTGTAGTAGTTGTTTACTAATAGTGTGTAAATTTAAAATGTTTTATTCTCTAATTCATGAGTTTATATGTTGTTTTATGCACTTATATGTGAGCTTTTATATTTTGGTTAATAATTGCTAAATATGATAAAAAGAAAGCATATTTGATAAATTTCTGAGAAAATGAGTTGAAGGTGAATATTTTCTTGAACGTTTCAATATTGTCAAACTTAGCCTTGGATAAGATCAAAGGTCAAGACAGAGAATTACAAGTTGAACTAATTTTGACAACTTATCTATTTTTTAATGAGTTTTGGGCTTCAAATGAAGAAGAATTAAATAATTTTTATAAGGCACTATACTTATATTATTATTTTCTAATTTTAGACAATATATAAATGTGTTTTTAGGTTTTATAAGGGTTTCTAAGATAGCGTCATTCCTAAAACATTTTTAGAGTTATGTTCTTATTTTATTCATAGCCATTAGTACTGGCTAAACTCTTTCTTTTAACCAAAGGTTAACTCTAATTTGATTTTCTTCATATTTGCGGAAACTTAATATGCTTTATTTTTATTTTTTGATTTCAATTACATTCATGTGTTGACTGTTATTTGATCTGGCCAATTAATTTCTAAGATGCATATACCTAGTATATGAGATTAAATCCATAATTGTTTAGTAGAGTTAAAGCATCATTTAGTTTAAATGGATTCTAGTAAAATTTGTTAAGTAGGACAAATCATTTAGTTTAAATGGATTCTAGTAAAATTTGTTAAGTAGGACAAGGTCTTTCTAATGTTGGTTGCAACTGACAAATTAAATCATTTGGCGTGCTTAAGGTTCTTTATTGGTTAGATATTATTATGGAGAGGCTCTTGATAATTTAATAATATGGAAACTATTTATTCTATTCTAATACCATAGAAATAAGTTTGACTAGAAACTTGCCCACTATTCTATACAAAATCTTGAAGATAGGTTATTTATTTGTGTTGGATTCGACAACACTCATTATTACAAAACACTAAATATTAAAAGCTAAAAACTATTAAGATTAGTATTTTATAATAAACGGTACTTGAACAACTAAAAACTAATACTATTTTATCAAATGCTAAAAAATAATTTTTAATATTTTAACTGGTCAAAATACTAAAAATTACAAAAAAGTTATTGCTTATAAGCAGTGCGTTCTATGTTGCGAAATTTGATGTTGTATTATAAATAATATTTGATTGCAAACTCAATGATAAAAATTATTTTGTGTTTAATTTATGATACGAAGTCAAATTTCGCAAACTATAATGCATTAATTTGAAAAAAAAAATCTCCAAATAAACAGTTTTCACATTATGATATTAATTTAATTTTTTAAGGGAGTTATTTATTTTTTTTAAGGGAGTATTTATATAGTATTTAATACCTGTAACAACCGTTGCAACAAGTGGAAGTTATATATGTTTTGGCTATTTGCCAGCTTTATATTGTACTATAATTGTACCAATTTTTGTAAAAAGAAACCACTGTTCATATGAATGACATTCTACTTTACGTAAGTCAATAATGACTTTTGATTGTGGTGAGCGGCCAGGAAAAGTAAAGCTCATAGCATAATTCTCAATCGTGCATGTCTACATAGAATAAACTTGCCTTCTCAATAATTTTTTTATTTTTTTAAACAACAAATTCAACTTCATTCAAAGAGAATCGAAAGCAACATAAAAAAAAATTGAAAGGAGGGACATGATCTCACTCATTCGTACATGATAGATAACAGGCAATCCTAGCTAACAAGTGTGCAAAAAAAAAGTGTGCAACCTTATTAACTAACCTACTGATGCAGCAGAGATAACAATAAAAGATTCGAACTCTAAGAAACGATCCGAACTCTAAGAAACGATCAAATCAAATAAGTAACTCATTGTAATCCGTTGATTCTCCCATGAATACGGGAAAACAACCCTCCTAAGTTCCGTTGATTCGACGCACGAATACCCAGAAATTAAGACATCTAGAATCCATTAATTCAACCTATGAATATCGAAAGATAGGTAAGAAGAGAGAACACTCTCAATTTTATAAAATATTTAGAACTCAAAAACTGCCTTGTACATTAACATACGCTGTTATTTATAATAACTATAAACTCTAGCACTAAGTCTTATTTAAAATAACACACTAAGTAGGAATCATAAAAAACTCCTAATTAGAAAAGAAAATAGAAAATAATAATAATAATTAAAAAATTCCTAAAAAATTAAGAGAATCCTAAAGTAATAAGAAAATATAATTTAATTCTTAAATAGACAATATTCTCATTTTATCATTCTCCCTATCTAAGAAAAACTCGTCCTCGAGTTTAGGTGTAGATTTGCCACGATCAAAAGGAACATTGAGTAAACCCTTCCAACGCCTCTAGCGGTATGTTTTCCAAGCGAAGGTGCACAAGACTGAAGCATGTACAAAAATCGTATGTAGCTGAATGTTGAACATAACCGAGCAACTAAAGCCTCAAAAATAAATGGTGGTCTCTATGCTTCTTCTTGCAACTGGAACAGTACACCCAAACAAATGTACTGGTTGTGCTTCTTTATCAACATAAAAATTCTCACATAAGGAACCAAGAACAGCAACATCAACGGTCTCCTCTAGCTCATATGATAAACATCAAACACCGGTGGCTTTGTCCAATCGACATCCACATCAGTCTCGATTTTCTTCAATGTCATAATTGCATATCTAAAATCAAGAATCAGTCGCTTAATGGTAGGAATTAAGCGATAGGCTCTGATACCAAACTGATGCAGTGAAGATAACAATAAAAGATTCGAACTCTAAGAAACAATCCAATCGAACAAGTAACCTGTTGTGATCTGTTGATTCGCCCACGAATACTAGAAAACAGCCCTCCTAAAATCCGTTGATCCGACGCATGAATACCTGAAAATTAAGGCATCTAGAATCCGTTGATTCAACCTATGAATACCGGAAGATAAGCAAGAAGAGAAAACACTCTCAATTTTATAAAATATTCAGAACTCAAAAACTGCCTTGTACATTAATATACGCTGCTATTTATAATAACTATAAATCCTAGCACTAAGTCCTATTTAAGATAACACACTAAATAGGAATCCTAAAAAACTCCTAATTAAAAAAAAATAGAAAATAAAAATAAAAATTAAAAAATTCCTAAATAATTAAGAAAATCCTAAAGTAATAAGAAAATATAATTTAATTCCTAAATAGACAACATTCTCCCTTCATCGCCTATGAACGTGAGAAGCAAAACAACAAGATAGTTAGCTTACAACTAAGAACCATTGTACTAAAGCATTGTTGTTATCTAGCATAAAGTTTAAAGGAGTATATAGATTAGTTTATTGATGTGCTTTATTGTATTACCAGAACGACATTGCTGCACTGTCTGGGAACTTCATCTCGGCTTCCTCTTCTCATCCTGCTATCTAAAGTCTCATCCGTTGCCCTATAAAGAAAGAAATTCTGATTAAAACTGAAAAAAGAAAAAACTCCTCTAGCTCATAGAATAATGCTAAATTTAATTTTAGTTTTGAGCCACCTCAACAATTGGTTTCCAGCACGATTTCCGGCGATTTCATATCGAAATGGCGTTACCTCTTTTCCTAGAGTTTCATATCAACTTCCTCTCCCCGTTATGTCATATGAATTTTTCATCTGGCTAGTGTAAATACTTTCCCGATGGCATTATGTATCGCGACTACTTTGCATTTCTAGTGAACGTTTGCAATTTTGTCACTAGCCAAGGTTTTCTCTGTCAATCTCTACGTCATTCGCTGAACACTGCTATTGGTAGGGGAGGCCTTATCACCTTCTTTTGCTTTGTGTTTTGAGTTTTGTGACTTTTAATTTCTTTTGTTAATGATGGTAAGAGCCAAATGAAGTTCAAAGAATTGGCTACCAAATCAATTCTTTGTAACGAATTTTTTAACCAAACTTTGGAATTAGTAACGAACTACCGAAGACAGTAATTGAGGAAGCAATTTAATTTCATGAAAGCAGCATTGTATAAGCAAGTTTTGAGGAGCCAATTTTCATAGTAGATGTATAGTGATTTTCTTGCTCACGATTATTAGAGAGATAGATTTAGTTTAGAAATCACAAATTAATCTTTAAATATAAACCTTAAATAAGTTTCCATTTTCAAACTTCAAGTATGCCCCTTTAGTCTAACCTTGCATTGGTTCACCAAAACTAAGCCTCCTATAGGTTTTTCATTTCAAACTTTAAATTGATTCACAACCTGATATAAGTTTCCCAAAGTTCTAGATATCAAACCTTATATAAGTTCGTAATTAAATTAGCAAGGTTTCTCAAATATGAACCTTTTATAATGTAAAATCCCACATTGAAAAAAGATTAAGGAAAGATATGGTATATAAGAGTTTGACTATCTAATTACGCAGTCAATTTGAGTTAATCATTTTAGGCCAGTGATGGTATCAAAGGCAGGTAATAAGGTGGATCATGTGATCGCTTGTACGATCAGACTCCGATTTAGCTGCATACCGGTCACGTTCGTGACATATAACTACTTTCATACCCTCACAAAGGTTTCTAGATTTATGTTTGTCAAATTTCAAATCAAATCCTAGATCATTTCTAGGTAAAGGCGGGCCTTATAAAAGTATATTGAAGAAGTCAAAATAGAAAGAAATAAAAATATTAGGATTTACTCTAAGAATGATAGGATTTATTTGAAAGTGATGAAAAAATAAATCAATCATATTTTCAAGAATTGAACCTGCTATTTATAATGTATATTAAATTTAAAATCCTCTTCCAATTGAACTGTGAATCCTACATGCGAACATGGAGGTGACCCAATGTTTAGTGTTCCCCTCATCAAGTCTCAGTGTATGAGTTCGATCTACATTTCTCTATCTCCTATTATATAGAGAGTACCTTTGTTTAAAAAAAAAACCTATGGATCCTATATAAACTAACTCTGTATACAATATTTATAAGGAAATAATTTTGTCTAGGGGAAGTCGCCACCTGCCCTTATGATAGACCCCCTTTTTTTTACGTATATTCACCAAAGTGAGTATTTACTTAATTCTACATACTACTACCATTTTCTATTGTATAAGACTTTTTTCTGAAGGGTAGTTTTCCAAGACATTTCAAAATCAAACCCATATAACATTGCAATGATTGAAAAAATTTGTTCATTGATATAGGAGAAAAAGTTTCATAAGAATAAATTAAAGTAGCGATCAAACCATCGATAGATGAGGGTGCCACCTTGCACTTAAGGGAATCAATTGCCCTAAAAAAACCTAAGTCCAGTACATTCAAATTCGGATTATTTGGGGGTTGGCGCATAAGCCTGATATCCATTCCTATATCCCTAACCTCCTTATTGAATAATACATCATCAACATCATTGTGAGGCCTAGCATTATCTTGTTGAATATAAATGGGTGCATTTCTACTTGTTTGCATTCATTTTTCCAAAATTACATGGAGCAATTTTGTCAACATCATGCATTTCACAACATCTTTAATCACAGAGGCCAAGGGTTTAGTTATCATAGTTTCGACCTCCCTATTTTTGGATTTATTTTTGGCTGGTTTAGTAACAGAAAATGGCCAAATTCCTATTATACCATCAAATATGACAGTCCCGTTTGCATCAAACCTAAGTCTAGCAACTACAGTCAAGAACATAATTTTTAGTATGAATTTCTTACTTTGGCAAACTCTTAAAAGTAGTTCTTCATTAGATGCTAGGTAATACTTTTGAATTTCTTTACACATGTTGAACCATTTATCATTTATGTGAATAACATTGTACATTCCTAGAAAAGAAGGATGTGTAGGTAATGTACCTTCATTCACCATTGAAAGACAGAAATTCACTCTTTTAATTCTGTTTTCTGGCCTAAGCAATGGCTTGATTGCACTTGAAAGAGCCAAAATTTCACCTTTATGTATCCAATTGAAAATTTGTGTTAGCCCTACATTCAACTCAGCGGCAAGGGATCTAATTATCTGCCTTTTAGATACATCAATGGCCTTCAACTCATCTTGATCTAAATGTAACATTTTCCTTCCCCTCTTTTGGACAAAGGGTGCTGAATGGAAGTCCTTCCCCTTAGCCAATATCCTAAAATAAGTTACCCTACTTATGGAGAACTTGACTGCAACTTTTGCCATGAATTATTTGGTATAGACACATTCTTTCATTTTCTTTTTATGAACAAATGCGAGCAATTGACTTCTACTTGTTAATGACAAGAGTTTAGGTTTTTTTTCTAATTAACACATGGAGTTGCAGCATTTTCATCTTTCAGCAGATCCATTTTCTATGATGCTTTGTTATGTTTAAAGCTTCATTTATAGTTGTATACGTTTTAAAATCAGCAAACATTTTAAGAAATTTTGTTTTTTAAATTTTTCATCAGTTTTTCGAATTTGGGGGGGAAAACAGGGGACAAATTTTGGATGCTTTAGGCGTCACAATTTTCCCCCTATTTTCCAACAAATGCCCGCCTTAATTTTAGGTTGCAACAAAAAAAGATTGGGTTCGTCAGGAATGATAAGGAGGGAAAGACCTAATCCCATCAACTCTCATTTAATATGTACTTTCTGCAGCAATTCACGCTCATGTGGCTATATTTTGTCTCCACCATTTCTTCTTCTTTCTCTTCATTATGGGGTCCAATTTCTGTTTTTTGTCTCCACCATTTCTTCTTCTCTCGCTTCATTATAGGGCCCAATTTCTGTTACTTTTAGAGGTGTTTTGGTCATAATATTATGTAAAAATTTGTAAGTGAATAGTGCAAAGTCTCGTACAATGAAAAACGGACGTAGTATTATCTTTAGAGTACCCTATTTCCATAGTAGAAATTATTATTTTGACCGAGAAACTAGTTTTATTTACATTTAATTGACCTAATTATCTCTGTTAATATAAAAGCACACCGTTAACTATTAACCCTCTTCAAAAAAAATTTAGCATTAACCCACCACTAACTATAATCATCAGATTCATCAATACTACACTGCAGTTTGTGCATGTTTGTGTATGTTTGTGCATGTTTAGAACTAATTCAAATTTGTGCATGTTTCTAAAAATCTTCACCAATACTACACTGCAGTTATAGAAGCTAAAGAATAGGAGTGCAGTTTCGTAAAATTAGCTAAATTCTTGTTTGAATCGAATAAAAATATAAGATTTTTTTTCTAGAAGTTCCACACTTAGATGAAAGTGAATTAATAAGATAACTTACAAAATATAAAGATGATGAATTCAACTAATATTATGAATTTATCTTCAAATCTGCATCTGTTATGCACAGCAATTAACAAGACAATGTTTATATATTAAGATCCAAAATCCAGTATCAGCAACAGAAAATATCACAATCTCCCATGCTTTCCCTTCATATCTGCCCTTCAACAGCGGAAAGTCTCTCAATCTCCATCTTCTTGAGTAATTTTTTTTTTAAGATGAATAATTATTTAATGAAAGCATTGAATCTGATGAATTTGGAGCTGTTGGAGTTGTTTATTGATTTTGTGTAAATAATCCCTCTTCTTCTTCACTTGGCATATTCAATTAAAATATCAGCAATTTTGATTTTCAAAATCAAAGTACCAAAGAAATCAAAGCCCATTAAAAGAAAATCTCAATTCATTCAAAATATATATTAAAAAGTTTAGAACCATTCAACATACCAAAATGTTGTTGTTTATCAAATTTCAAGCTTTTTTTTTCTTCTTTTGCCAGTAAAAAGGAAGCAGAGAGAGAGAGAGAGAGAAAGGGGAAGAGGTGTATGTCGTGGAACGGCGAGATTAATAGTTGACGGAGCTTTTACATGAATAGGGATAATTAGGTTAATTAATATATAATTAAAATTAGTTGCTCTGTCATTAACAATTTACCCTCTAAAAATAGTGCTACCCTACTTTTATATTTTAATATTATATTCTTTCTTAATCCTAGCCTACATGTAATCAGAAGACATAAAAATTAATGTGATTGATATTTAGGCGGACTAACTCTAATCATCTTTTTTTTTTTAAAATAAGAATTTAAAACATTTCCGCTTTAAGCTTTTGATTTTTGGATTATTTCATTACTTTGCATTCGAGCTTAGTAGCAATAATACTTTGAAAAAGACATTATGAACTTAGTACTGTTTTGATTGTTTCATCAGTTTGCATTCGAACTTAGTAACAATATAATACTGTGAAGAAGACTTTATGATTGCGTGTAGAAACGCTTTTGAATTATTTATATATTACTTTTCAGTCTTGTATAGTTGGAATTTGGTTCAACTGTGCTCCGATCACGCTCTCCTAACTTCGGATGGTGACATTGATCCCACCTTAAAACTATTTGTTTTCTTCTTTTTTGCATATATGTCTTGGGAAAATGTACTTTTAAGTAGCCAGCTAGATCCTTAAAATTGGGCCATTATTTTGCTAGTTTCATGCTCAATTGTTCTTACTCTATAATATTGATACGCTATAATGATAGGTCTTTCTCTAAAAATAATAATGTAATCTCGGACTTTAATTTATTCATATTGCTATATACTAGATTTATGATCTTGTCACATTCTTATCCATTCTAAATCCAACAACTATGTTTATTTTCAATTTAATTCTTCTTCCCCTTTTCTATTTCCTCTTGGCAAAAATATAAATGTACTGATACTAGTAGTAATTAAATTAAATATTCATTGACAAAAAAAAAATAATTTAAATATTATTAATGCAGAAATAAAATTTAAAACGGTAATTTTTTGAAAATATCAAATGATACTAAACTCATGGTTATCATATCAAATATTTATTGCGGAGATATTTTTCTTTCAATTGATGAGAATAGAAACAAAAAATGTGGTTGCAGTGCAAGTTGAAGACTGAGAACATATAAGAGTCCACCATTAGATCCCCTAACAAAAAATCTTCATTTTCAGGACGTTTGAACTTTTAATTAATAAATCTTGCCAAGCCAAGGTACAATTTGGATATTTGGATTTAAATTGGTTTGAATGGTAACTAAACTCGCCTCAAACTGTAACTAGCCATCAAACAGGACCAAACCACCATATCTCTGTTCGGTGGTTGAACAAAACCATAAATTGCCGGCAAACTACCACAAACTATCAATGAACCGACTTAAACCGCTAATGAACGGGAGGTCCAAATTGGACGAAATCGCTGGTACTGAACTGTGAAATTGCCATATCACTAACATGGGTTAGGTCTTTTCAAAATATTATACTACCTCCGTTCCTTTAAAAGTGAGACTTTAGGTCTTTTTATTGTTTCTAAATAAGCGAGACTTTTGGTATTTTTGATAGAATTCGGACGATTTTACCCTTTGTCTTGTAGTGAATGTAATTTGTTTTTAGTGCATGTGTGGTCCACTTTTATAATAAGTGAATGTGAATTAATTATTTTTTGGGGTAGCATAGGAAAAAAATTATAGAAAAAAAAAGAGAATAAATAGTAAAAGTCTCAGTTTTTTAAGAACTATGGTAGTAGTTTTTTTTTTATCCACAATTGCTCTTACTTATGAGTAAAATTTAATTTCTTTAATTCATATCTTTCATCACTAATGCAATATGTCAATTATTTAATTTTATACTAAATAAATAACAATTCTAACAATATAATTATTTAATAATAAGGAAGTTATATAGAAGAAAACGCATAACAACTTGATGATGATAGAATGGAGCTTTATACATGTAAACATCCTAACTGTCGATATAAGGATAGAGCCTTGAAACTCCTTAAAAGCTTGATTGGTTTTGATCATTCTTGTCTGGAACTTAAGGCTTGGACCACATTGTTATTTTGGCCATCTTTTCAGATGTTGCATTAACAATTGTGTTGTGGGGCATATACCTAATTATATGACATCCATTAATTTCCCCACTTACCTTTCTATTTTCAGTTTATATTTTTTAGTATATTTTTATACTTCTTTCATCCATAAATAACTAGCATATTATTAGAGAGAATTTTTTCAAAAATATAGCATCTAACACCATGTTCTTGATATTTTAAAAGGTTAACCGATGTTAAAAGATTAGTATTAATCGATTTAGACGTATTCAGGCGTGAACATACAGATGTGAAAAGATTAATACTAACTGATTAACTTAATTTAGCTTGTACAGTTATAAATTTTGTTTGTATGATACTATATTATAGGACAAAATTGTATTCTATCACAATTTTCTGATTGGTATATTATATATGAAGTTACATTACATATTCTTTCACAATATATATAATAAAAAAATAATAATAATATATTTTCTTGAAATGTCTTTGAAAGTAAAATTCAAAATAGCAAAAGAATATTCAAGAAGAAAAATTGAAGTGTTTGGTTGTCTAGTTGTCACAGTCATCGAAACAGAATTTTTCAAAGTATAAAAGAGTTGAACATTAAAGAGGCATAATAATATTATTAGGATCTGAAATGGGTAGTTGTAAGCTAACGACGTTCACATGAATACTGTTCCCTTCATTTACTTCAATAAGGTCCACTTGTGTTGATTTTTGATGTTTATATTCATATCTGCCTTACCTTAATTTTCAAATTTTTCAATCATTATTATTTTTGCTGCCCAAATTCTATTTCAACTAACATATTAAGTTGCTATATATGTATATATAAGTGGCCGTACTCTGTTTTAATTTTTTTATGATTGTTTCCTGATTTAAAAAATAATAAGTAGATGTCTGTCGCAATTCGTAACTAATATTTTCTTATGAATATAAATATTTAATTATTGCTTGATTAATCGATTTTTGAGTTATGCTGCGAACCTATGTTGAAGAAAATAATAAAAAAAACTACATAATTTTTTTTTGGTGCAATTCAACAAATATTACTTTTTTTATTATAACAAAATATGGACATATTTAAAATATTAATTAAATTTATTTTTTATTTTGTATTTATCATTATAATATAGATAAATATATGTATTTATAATAGATACATGTATGTAAAAAATATATAGTAAATACATATGTTATATTTATGGTATTGGTAAATTTATTAATTTATATATATAAATAAATATAAATATTTATTTAGCGGTGGTCAAAAAGTGACATTTATTTTATATTTGAAAAAATAGATATTTACTTAATATTTTAAAATATGTGAAATATAGTAAAATTAAGTA
>CATIWJ010526244.1:0-13141 GCA_949640765.1 Croton laevigatus | reverse complement strand
AAGTACTTCATTTTGTAAACAACCTTCTCTTTATCTTTCACTCTTTTATTCAAATCAAAATGTATTTTGTATATTAGTTTGTTGAGTGAGCTATAAACTCAACATGTTAGTTGTGAGTGTTTGTTGAGTGATCATTAAACTCAACTTATAAGTGTTAGATAGTTCTTTTGAGTGAGCTTTAAACTCAAATATTGTAAAGTTTGGAGTTAGCTACAAACTCTAAATTTGAGGTAAACTTGCAAAACCTCTCTTGTATTCTTATTGAAGAATAGTAGAACCCAATTCCTTTCTAAGATTGGAAAAGTGGACGTAGGCTTGAGTTGTAGCTGAACTACTATAAATCTCTTGTTCATCAACCTATCCTTTCAATCTTCCTAAACTTCCATCAAAGTTTCAATCCACCATATTCCGCACTAAACCAAATTTTTTATTAGCCAACTAATTCACCCCCCCTCTTATTGCCCCAAGGGACCAACAGATGCGCCACTATTTATTATACTATAATGTATATACGTACATACGTATGTTTTTTTTTTTATTTTATTAGATCTATTGTAAAATTATAATTTAGAGAAGTGTAATTTTATGGTATATTATTACCACTAATAATTTATTTAAAAATGTGATTATTATCGCTAACAATTAGTATTAAAATTAAGTTTATTTTAATTTCATGTATATATCAAATACGATTTTTCTTGAATATATATATATATATCAGAGATCCAATTTAAATGTACACATAAAAGTAAAAATAGATTAAAAAAAATAAGACATAGAAATATAAAATTCATTAATAATATAAAAACTTATAATTGAATTGCAATTGTTTCCGCCTGCTTTTCATTGATTAAAATCTATGTATAATAGCTAAATAGCTAACATTTTCAAAGATGTCTGTTTCAATAAAGTAAACCAAATAATCATTCAATAATTCATTTCCCATTTTATTACAGGAAGAGGTTTTAACAATTTTCATTGCAGAAAATACTTTTTCCATAGTAGCAGTAGCAACTGGCAAAAGTAACAACAATTTGGTTAAGTTAAATACCAAAGGAAAAACATCATGTTTTCTTGAAATAACCATCTTCTTAGCAAGATCTCCAATTCCATTCAATTCATAAAAATTCCCATCCATGCGCATTTCAACAATAAAGTTTTCAAGTTGAAATTCAAGTGTAATCAAATCAACGGAAGAAAAATCTTGACCACAGAACCTCACAAATGTGATCATTCTCTCCATATCAAAAGCAGAAATTGAGTCTCTAAGATCAAGACAAGCTATACATAAAAGCAAATATGTATTAGTCTCATCAAATTGATTGTTGAGCTCTTGAAGCTACGTATCAATCATAATATAAAATAGCTCAACGCTATAATGATGCAAATTGGTCAATTCTTCACTTCTACGTCTTGATTTTCCTCTAGCTATATAGACATCATTCATATCTATCACATCAATATTGTGTTCATTACAAAATGCCAACCCTTGCTTTAATAAAGATTCCCAATCATTATTCATCATTGATTGCAAACGACTTTGTGACACTTTAACCAAACTCATAGCATTTACTATATCTTAATCTCCCTTTTGTAGCACTTAAGATAACTCATTTGTGACTCCTAAAATCTTGATCATAAGTTGCAATATAAAGACAAATTCAAAATGGTTCACTAGACTTATCAAATCATTAGCCTCTACCCTTTGTATACGATCATACCCATTTTCTCCAACATATTCAAGAACATCGGTGATCGAACTAAATTAACAAGCGTACCATAGTGAGAACCCCAATGAGTATCCTCTGGTCTTTTTAATGCCATTGATTCAAGCCTTGTCCTGTTGCCAACACACCTTCTGTAATTCTATCTACAATTTTCTCCTTTTGCTTCTCACGAAACATATCCTTGCGCTTACAAGAGATTCCCACAACATTGCAAAAATGAGTAATGACATTAAAAAAGGAACAAACTTTTGAATGATCTCTGGCAACAACAACAAGTGTTAGTTAGAGTTGATATGCAAAACAATGAATGTAGTATGCATTAGGATTTTCCTTTAAAATCAAACTTTTAAGTCCATGAAATTCATCACCCATGTTATTTGCTTTATCGTAGTCATGACCTCTCAAACCCAAAATACTTAAGTCATGAGTTAAAAACAGTGCCTTAATCACATTATACAGTGAAATTGCAGTTATATCACGCACATGGACAACACCAGTGAACCTTTCAATAACACATCCAAGTTTATCGATATATTAAATAACAAGTTCCATTTTGCTTTTTGACAGATACATCTCGATATTCATTAACTAATACAAAAAATAAATCACCACCTAAATATGATATTATAGCTTTTGTTGTCTCAATAGCGCAAGCTCTAATGATATAATGTTAAATATCAGGTGACGTGAGTTTTAGATTTTCAAGAGCATTTTGTAACACAAAATTCCTAATTTTTTTCATTATCTTTAGTATACATCTTTAATAAGTAAAGAAAATTCCCATGTTTCAACGACTTTCCCAATTCATCATTTTCTCAAAATGGCAAACCTTGTTCTAAGAGAAAACGAATACACTGTATACTTGTATTTAACCTAAGATAATACTCAATCTTTAATTTTTTTTTTTTTTTTATTGTTTTGCAAAAGATAATTCAATAGACTGAGATTGATTCGTCAAATCTTGAGAAGCTAATCTACATCTATTATGACCTGAATTATAATCTCCTACATACGGGATAAACCTTTCCTTCTTTCGCCATGTATTAAAACCGTCAGATGCAAAAACTTGATGACATCTTTCATGATGTGCAGATGTAAACAAATAACAATATAAACAAAATATAGTATCTTTTTTAATAGTATATTCCAACCAATTTTTAAATTCATCAAACCAAGTTACAACTTGTGGCTTCATCTTGTTTTAACAATAACTTTATCTTGTTTTGTCAACAATAACTTTACCTTGTTTGTCAACAATGACTTCATCTTATTTCTTAAGTACTTGATCATGCTGATTAATGGATGATGATAATGATTCTTTATTTGGTTTTAACCTTTCAAAGAACTCTCCATAACTACAACAAATACAAGTACAAACACTATTTAAAAATATGAACTATAAAAAAATAGTATAATACAAGTAATGCAGCATAACTTGTTTCAAGAAAAAAAAATTCATAAATTAACCTGGCCTAACTTAGCATAATTATCAACTTCACAAATCAAATTCATAAATCAATTGGATATAATTCCCTTAAACCATATTAAAATTTCTATTGAATCCACATCTAATTCATAAATCAATTAAACAACTAATTTCTTAAAATTTTATAAATTCATAATAAACCCTAACATAATCCACATTCAAATTTTAATTTCACAAAAATATAAATCCTAACTAACATCTAATTAGACTAATTTCATATAATTTCTAAACCCTAAAATAATTTAAGTTAAATTACCTCTAGGAATTTACAATTAACAAATAACAGATTCAATAAAACTTACCTCTAATCTTCCGATAGCAGAGTAGCAGCGGCGGCGGTGGCCAACGGAAATTGAAGCCCAGGCCCTCTCTTCTTCTTTCTCCCCCTTCTATTCTTCAGTGATGGGAAAAACGTAACAGGTCTGCTGCTGTTTCGATTTTACTGTCTTTTAAATTTTTTTGATAATCAAAATGACATCGTTTTGATTTTTTATAAAAAAAAAAAAATTAATGAAACAGTGCATTTTGACACCAATGCCCTATTTTCGTCTTATTCTTTCTTTCTTCTTCTTTCTTTCTTTCTAGTTATCTGGCCACTGCTGTTGCTCTAATTTCTGGCAACCTAGACTTCCTAACTTCTAATTTTTTTTTTCTCCAAAACTCCATAGGACCCAACACCTTTAATGGTCCCTACCTCCCTACATCCCCGGTGGTATTGCATATGTTTTGAGACAAAATTAGTTCATTATTACAATTTGGAAAATTTCTATTTTACCTCATATATTTTTAAAAATTGAACTATTTTAACCTTATATTTTGGAAAATAATTATTTTTCCCTATACATTAGTTCTGTTATATTATATTATCACTCTGTTAATTAGTTTTTTTCCGTTAAATCTCACAGGAGCTCCGCCTGCAATAGCTGTTTTTTATCACTAGAAAACTCAAACAATAAGAAATTAGTAAGTCATGTCTCGTCTAAATTTCTTTACCTTAATTAGAAATATGACATTAGTTTTAAAAAAACAATACATATTTGCTAGAAAAACTAAAAACTCATTCAATACTTTTGGTAGAACCTTTCGTTTTATCATATGGTCAATGAAAAAGACCGAAATCACCAAAAGAAGCTGCTATCGGCTGAGCACTAGTGAGATGCACTAGTGAGATTTAATGTAAAAACAATGAAAATCTTAAAAAAAAAATATTATAATGGAACTAAAAACATAGTGACAAAATATACTATTTATCAAAATACGAGAATAAAATAGTTTAATTTTTAAAAACACATAAACAAAATTGAAATTTTTCCTAACAATTTTTGTTGTATGATAAAGTTGCACATGGATTCACTGCCATATCAACTTCATTTTAGAAAACTTCTTATCTACATTTGGCATATATGAGATCACTGATCTACTGATACACAAAACTAATTATAATTAGCTACATAATATTAATAGAAACAAATGAGAGCATATGAATACAATAGGAAAAAAATGGATAAAAAAAATAACTACTCTAATTTCTTATTAACATATACTGAGAATAGTTAAGAAATAACTCTTCAATTTTTTTTCCCATTTTCTACTCAATGTCCTAGAGCATGACTATAATTAAAGTCGTTCAATGAACACAAACTAATCTGGATTGAGGCATGACAGAAACCATTAAAGTCGGCACCTCTAACCTTTAAGATGGCGCATTCCCATGGATTAAACATGTGCTTAAGCTAAAACAATTCTACCAACTAATCTAATATCATAGGTTAGAAATATCCCTTCATTTTATACATTCATTTTGTTTTATTATGATTATTATTATTATTTTTGCAAAAAATAGTACAAAGGATAATAATTAATAACCTTATTATTATCGTCAATGGCGGTTATTATTGGCCGAATAAATAAGGGGAATATTAGGCGACAAGGTTAGAGAGTATTAGCGTCAGATCTGCAACATAATAAGCACTCTTGTACTTCTCTCTCTTTCATGTTTATATATTTTTCCTATTTTTTTTCACTTTAAAGTTTTCGGGTTAATTTTTTATGCTGCCTGTTGGTATGGTTTAAAAGCCTGAATATATTAAGTTTTTCCTTAATTAAATTTCAATACAAGAATTAATTTTTGGTCATAAAAAAAATTGTACTACAAAAAATATGATAATAGGCATTGCATTCAATATAAGCGGTTTCACTTTAGAAAATAAGACAAAATATTGCTGAAACGTTATAAGAAACATGACATAAGCAATGAAAACATAAATTATTACTAATTAAAAACTCCACTTAAAACCTTAATGTATTACAGTAACTGAAGGAAGACCAGCTTAACATAAACACACAGACAAACCACAATTTTTTTTCTCACAATATTACAAAACAAACAGCTTTTTTTTTTTTTTAATTTTTTCTTTTGATAATACATATATTTAAACATAAGCAACACACACACATGTAATTATAGATTATATAATTTTTGTCGGTACTACATTTTAGATCTTCAAATTCAAGTCCAGTTCTTCTGCAGAGGTGATTTCCTCTTTTCCCTCATCATTATTGAGATCATCAAAGCATGCATGTTCTCCATCATCACTAGAATCACCCTCATTTTCGCGGGCATAATCGTCCTCCTCCTCCTCCTCAGCAGCTTGGTAGCCATCTGCACGAAAATCAAGAAGAGGGCGGTGGTTAGCAGGAATCTGTAGAAAAGAAAAAAAAAACTCATCATTAACAAGACCAGAAGCCACATACCAGACTCTTTATAGTTTGGCTTAGCGAGAAAGTTGCGCAACCTTGCCAGATGAACAAGACGGATGGCATTGGGTATGTTGTTGTGAGAGTTAAGGCAATCTAGATGACGACAGCGAAAAGCGAAAGAAGGTGAAGGTGGAGGATGAAAGGCAGTGAAGGGGTGCAGTGAGAGTGGTGGAACAGCGAAAATTGGATCGGGAAGACGTGACATGAAATGGTAATGCCTAGCAAGGCGGAGTTGTCTGCGGCGAGTGTTTTGGTGGCCTCCGAGAGAGTTAGCAGAAGGGAAGTTTTGTGGGCAGCAAGAGCAAAAGTAAGCACTTTCTTCGCTAACATTGTTGGATGTTGGCTTTGAAATGGAGCTCATGGTTGAGGAAGAAGAAGAAGAGAGACAGAAAGAAAGGGTCGGTGTGTGAGTCTTGAGTGTTTGGATGGGTAGCCTATTTATGGACACTTCATTTGAGTTTAGCTTAATTGTTTTCTGATTTTTAGCTACTGATTTTGATTATGTAATGTTAAGTATTTATTATGTGCATTATAAAGTTAAACAAACTAGACATTTTCATTTCGTCTTTTTGTACATTTTGGTTCAACTACTGAAATTTTAGACCCAATAGACTGCAGCCTTAAATCTTATTTAGCATATTACCGGTTTTGAAATTTGGTTCCGGAGTTTTGATTATTCATTCAAACAATTTATATCATCTATTTTCACTTAACAAATGATAATTTCAAACGTTGAGACTTATTAGACTTGGGATGTGTATAGAAAAACTGTTCGAGTAGGGTTTAATTGTTTGTATAGCATTGATAGGAGTGTAGCTTGCACCAAGGTGCAACCCCCATTGTTATGTTTTTTTTTTTTAATAAAATGTCGAATTGTCTCTACTCAGTCTCGAAATTAATATTAGTGGATCACAATTTGCAGAATTTGACTTATATTGTAAAATTCACATGCCTACAACTTCAAAAGTTTTAGCTAATTTATGTTTAATTTATTATAAAAAGTCGAATTCTGACATACTAAAATTGATCTCAGAACTGAGTAGAGATAATTCAATACATGATTTTTTTAAAAAGAAAAAAAAAACATAAATTGCTACCTGTTTGTATTAAAAGTTAAAAATTAAGGAATTAGTCCTACCTAAAGTTAAAAGTTACCAAAAATTCCTTTTGCTAAACGTTAAAAAACATACTTTTCATACGAAAGTATAAAGTATATTTTTATAACTAATTTGAAATTTTATTGTTCACAATTTGATGAAAATTCAAAAAAAGAAAACAATGTAAAATGCATATAAAATTGAGCTGTATATGGTGCATAAAAAGATCTTTTAAATCTAATAAGTTTATTAAAGTACTTTTTTCGCAAAAAAAAAAATGGAAAAATTATTCAATCTGAGAGATGAATTAAAATTGACAGGAATTGTATTGGACAAATTTCGGCTTTAAATTAGGATTTTTAAACCTATAATTATAATTATTGGAAGCCCTTTGGTTGAATACCCCAACTCAAGAAAGCATTAAGGTGTGGGTAATTCCTTGATTGAAAATACAATACATAAAGGGGAATATAAGAAGGAGGGTAAATTTAACAAATTGGCTTAAGTCATTTTTTTATAAGATGAACTCAACTTATTATAAGACCAAAATAATAATTGATGGATTTAACTAAATGATAATTAACTGATGGCACATAGAACCCAAATCCTCAACATGGTATAAAGTATGTCGAGCTGGGACCCGAACCTAAAGTATGAAGGTGTTATTGTATCCTAAAGGACCCGGGCTAGGCTGTCGCCACTTGAGGGGGAGTATTAAGGTGTGCATAATCCCACATTGATTAAAAATACAATACATAAAGAGCATATAATTAGGAGGGTAAACTTAACAAATTAATTAAGTTATTTTATTTATAAGGTGAACCATAATAATAATAATAATAATAATTGATGGATTTAACTATATGATAATTGACTAATGATTCTTAAGGTTCAGATTCTCAACAAAAGCAAAATAAATATGAAATTTATTTAAAAATAAAAAATTTTAATTTGAAGTTTTGTAAGCAATTATTTTTTGATATTTTAGGTGTTAAATTGGGCGTTATTAGATATTTCAAATATTAAATTGATTATTATTATGTAGTAAATGTGTTAAATTTAACATAATTAAAGGTTCCACCTGAAAAATTTAACAAAGTCGATTGTTAATTTATGTATTAGGCAATGTATGACTAGAAATCATATCCAAAAGCCCTTGAAGTCAGGGGCGTAGTTACCATGGGGGCATTGGGCCAATGAAATTTTGGAAAAAAAAATTTCAATAAGGAGGCTGATGGCCGAAAATCAAAGAATAGGGCTGGCGTTTTGATGCATTCTGCAGCCGAACGAACGAAAAAGACGAAATAAAAGAAAGAAAGAAAGAAAAGAAGCCAAAATGCCCCGTTTCATTAACCCTTTTTTTTTTTTAATTAAACAACAAAATGCAACGTTTCATTAAATTTTTTTTTCTTTAAGATCAAAATGACATCGTTTTATTAAAAGGTTTTTTTTAAAAGATCAAAATTTTGATCTTTAAAGAAAAAAAAATAATAAAACTCAATGTAATTGGGAAAATAGAAACAAAATAGCTTAGCTGTGGATGAAGAATAGAAGAAGAGGAAAGAAAGAAGAAGAGAGGTGGAAGAAAGAAGAAGCCATCGCCACCGCCACTGCTCTGCTGCCAGAATTAGAGGTAAGTTTTATTAAATTGTTTTTGTTAATTATAAATTCCTAGAGATAATTTAACTTGAATTATTTTAGGGTTTAGAAAATAAATGGAATTAGCCTAATTAGATGTTAGTTAGGGTTTATATTTTTGTGAAATTGAAATTTGAATGTGGATTATATTAGGGTTTAGGGTGAATTTATGAAACTATAAGAAATTGGATGTTAGGGTTTAGTTAAATTATTCAATTGATTTATGAATTGGATATGGATTCAATTAAAATTTGAATGTGGTTTAGGGGTATTATATTCAGTTGATTTATGATTTTGATTTGTCAAGTTGATAATTATGTTAAGTTATTAGGCCAAGTTGATTTATGATTTTTTTTTTTCGAGGTATTTTTGCACATTGGATTTGTATTAATATTTTGCTTTAATAAGAGGGGTTGCTGGTTGTAAATCTTTTTTTTTTTTTTTTTTTTTGGAAGAAGGTTAAGGTGAGAGCTACTTGTGGAGTTGGAGTTGCTTGTTTACTGGTATATTACTGAATTTCTGCTTCAGTTATACCTCTGATTTTGCTTGTTTTAAACCAATTTTTAGTTATATTTTGATTCTCATAATGTTTAATGCAATTAAACTTTAGAGAATTAGCAATAGATAGTTAAATTTTTACAAAATTATAGGTATTTTAGCAATCTATATTAGGTGACGCAGTCAGAAATTGGACCCCGACAAAAAATTCCTGAGTACGTCACTACTTGAAGTAAATGAAGTTGAGATTAAAAATGTAAAATTGAGATTTGAAGATGGGCAATGTAGAGAAAGGTTGATGTTAGGTTTTGGCCTTTAATTAGAGATGGAACAAACGTAGGAGAGAAGTGAAACTTGCACATGTTGCATGCACTCGTGAAGTGAAAGGAGACGCGTAGATGGATAAGATTCTAACTAGTGTTAAATTTTGACAATCTTAACCCTAGAGTTAACTATATTTTGGTTTAGTGGGTGCATAGATATCTTTTCTAGATGACGAACATGAATATTGTAGTATTCTAAGTCAGTTGAAGGTTTATTGTTTTTTAGTGTGGTATTCAAAATGAGTTTGTTTTGAATGCGAATATTCGGTTCAATTTTATAGAGTGAAGAGTAGTTTCAATTCCTTAGAACGGATTCTCCATTTGCTCCTCCTATTTCTAAAGGAAAATTTAGAATTTTGTCCCTTATGTTTGGTTAATATTACAATGTAGTCACTTCTTTTTCATGTAATTATTCTTAAATACCTGACCTTAGGCACTATTACAATATATCGTTCTTCCATCTAATTTTGTAGGATGTTTATGGAATATTACATCATATTTTTAAAATATTTTTCAAGAATTTAACAGATTATTTCTAAAAACTGGACTTATGGCTTAACAAACAAATTAGCAGATAACGTTCCCAACTGAAACTCCATCTCCAAATTTTAAATTTTTAAACAAATTAACAATTCGTTCGCTGAAATGTCATTTAGGAATCAAAATATAATTTCCAAACAAAGACAAAAGTGAATTTTTACCTTCTTCCTCCCTAAGCCAGATACTATTTCAGAAATTCACCATATCCAAACCTCATTTTCCGATTCTGACTCCAATCGGAGCAAATAAGTACATACAATTGAAGTACTTAACGAGAGCAGACTAACTATGGTCTTATTTTTTCTGAACAATGCCTAAATACAGTGAAAAAAGTCGACAAAAAAGTCTGTAATACCAACGGGTCAAATGACCCGACCCGTTTCCATCTTTTTCTCCGGTCATAGATCGATGACAATGAAGGCATCAGTGAAAAGGTCTCGTCAAAGGGAATCAAAACATGCCCTTAGATCCATAAGACCATCACCGAAAAGCCATGAAATAACTTATACTATTTGATAATTAACTAATAAGTTCTACTAAAAAATATTATAACTAATAAGTGACTAGAGTTTGATTTCAGTAGTTAGTACATTGTATTGTGTTGTGATATGTTGATTATGAATTTGAATTTTCATTCAAGTTCACTGATAACGGAGGATCACCCACTGTTGTGTGGTCGAGCAATTAAATTCCAAAAAAGAAAAATTAATAAGTGACTAATAAGACGGTTCCTATGACGAAACAAAAACGTGGGTTTGGAGCTTTGAAATGTAATTGGACTTTTTGGCATGCAAATGCAACCGCTTTTTGACTCTTGGATTTTTCTATGGCTCGACTCATTTTACATCTACTTCCAAAAATCCACACTTGGCTTTTGTGCACCACTGATTTTTTAAAAAATTTGAAAAAAAAATTATGTCATAAATTTTAATGGAATTGATTAAATGGAACAAAAAGCTTACGTTGATCTTTCTTAAACACCGACTAGTATTTACACCTATATTTCTAGTGACATCCAGATTGTTGTCGTACGTACAATAGAAGATAAGAGTGATCGGAACTCTCTGCTTGGCACAGTTTATTTCTCATTTACACTCATTTATTCTTTTTTTTTCTTTTTTATCAAGGTTTTGATTTCACATGGACCTTAAAAGCATATTAGCAAAAAGTTAGGGCTTGGACATAATTTTCTCAAGTAAATCTATTATAACAAGAGCTATTTGAAATCTTTTTAACATGATTTAATTGTGAGATTAATGAAAAATGAACATAACGACCCTATAGAACAATTTTCGAAAATTACTTCGACGTGTATTAATAGATTTTTCAAATCATAAGAACTTAAAAGCAAATTAGTGAAAAAGTCAAGAACTCAAAAGTAATTCTATACTTTTATTAAGCATAAACACACACCCAACTTTGACATGGAAGCCACATGTGCAGCACAAAAATTGAACCTCCATGAGTCTAAATTTTTAGACATTTCGTAGCGTTTTGGGGATGCTGTAACAATAGTGAAGAAGCTACTCAATTCACAAGTTTTTATTTTTAATATGAGCATTATTCTGTTTCGCTACTATTTTTCGTGAACAAGGAAAAAATACCCAAATAGAAATTTTTAGATTCTAGAGAGTTAGAGTTGAATCAGGTGAAACTGATTATACATTTGTGATTAACACAACGAATGGCTATTTTCACGTTAGCCACGATCAGAACTTCCTGTTATAGAAATATCCCTCTCCAATGAGCCTCGGTTAAGGTATGTAGTCTGTAAATATATTGCAAACAAATATATGCTAGACAAAATTTAAACATACAAATATTTCTGAAATTTAACCACCCGAACTGATTTTAACTAATTTTCAGAACTCGACCTTAACAACCCAAAAATTTCGAGCCCTGAAATTCTTTACAGGAATTAGTCGGATTTTCATTGTTTTAACCCAACCCAAAACCCGAAATTCATATAATCTCCAACCCGAACCGACCCTACTAACCCGATTAAACCAAACTTATCAACTCGAGTCGGTTCGGTTTGATCGGGTTACTCGGACTGGTTCGGTTTTTTTTTTTGCGCACCCCTAATTTGATAGATATAATTACATATGGTAAGAAATTATTAACAAAAAAATCAATTACAAATAAATAATAAACAATTCATAAACAAATAAAAACCATATACAAAATAAACGAATATTAATTAAATTTTAAACGTTTGGTGAACAATACACAAATTTCAAAAAACCCCAAAGAAACTGTAAACAAATGATAAACAGTGAATAAAAATTTTTTTTTTTTTTTGAGCTTTATTGATTTAAAGTGACTTATTTTTATTAAATGAACTAAATGTATTTTTAAACATTTTGTATAATTTTATAATAGTTCCAACAAAAATCGACTTGATTAATATTTTTTTTTTCCTGTGTTGTACACAATCTCCTGTTGCCCATTATTAGTAGATGTAAAGTAACACCAAATAACAATAAAGGTAACAATTGAAAATGGTGTTTTAATAGGATATTCAAAATTGTGATACATTACTTTCCTAGAAACTCATAAAAATTAGAAATGAGTAGCCACAAATAATCTAGTAATAAAAGTAATCCTTTCCTCATCAATCAATCAATCAGATTCATTTTCTTCCATTGTGGTTGAAGATGATCTTTGAAGGCAATTTGGGAACTTGAAGGGAAGTGTAGTCAAAGGATTGTTATCAGAAAATCCTTGGCATGCCATTCCAAAACTGTATCCTAATGCAATTGCAACTGGAACGGCTACTGCATTGCCAACTTGTATGTACCTGCAAACACAAAACCAACATAATGAGAAAAAAAAAAAATCCCCAGGAGGTACAACAAACTTCAGGATGAGCATCAATTTCCAAGAAACACAGACCTCTGCTTCACAGGTCCATATAACTGATAACAGTCAGGAAAACCTTGTAATCTTGCATTTTCACGAATCGTGAGCACTCGATCTTGCACAGGATGGAGAACAACCTACCATAATAATTTATCTTAGACATGTTAGATGGCTGGCATTTCAGTTCCAGCATAACTGTCAATTTTTTTT
>CATIWJ010526050.1:0-16396 GCA_949640765.1 Croton laevigatus | reverse complement strand
TTTGGTCATTTTCTTCATCAGAATCTGAAAGAAAATCTTCTAACTCCATTTTTCACCTTCAAAAGTACAAAAATTAAACATAAGTAAATATAAAAATAATTATTTAAAACATAAATGTCAAAAAAATAACATCTTATTTTTTATGAATATTATAAATTTAAAATAAATGAAATTTAAAACTATTAAAAATTAAATATTGCAAATCCAATCTTTCTTCCTTTCATCTGGCATAGCTAGGAACATGGTTCTCCATAAAGGATCATCATGTATAAGTGTTGCTGCTTTTGTGTAGGAACAAAATTTAGTTATAACAGAAGATCTCCAGTGTAATAAGTCATATCTTACTATCATACTCCTATTACTATTTATCAAATCAATAAGATGATTTCTGAAACTATATAAATGGTCAACTTAGAGTCTCTGCACCTATAGAATTCAGTTATGTTCACTCAAACAAAATCAAGTAAATTTCAGCATGACATCTTTGATATCTCTCCCATTTTTTTCAATAGTATTATGTGGATGTGCAATAATCTCATATATTGGTGTATCTACCAATCCATAGTGGATATAACCCAGCCATCTTAATATTCAATAGGTCTCATTTACTCCCTAGAAATGTATTACATTTAAGCATATCCATCTTAGCACATTCATCTTTGCTATGCTCATTTGATCAAAATGTTTCTTCACTGTCTGTCATTCAACGTGAGACAACATAACTAGTTCCACAAAATTGACAATATAAAACTAGGAACCATCAATAAGATTATACAATTAATAAAAATAACTCTCCACAAACAGTAGCTTCATCAAAATAAGAAGTGTTGCTTTCACTTTTTATTTTTGTATTTTTTTTTAGCTGATTATTTCATTCCGGCATCATTGATAAATAGAAGGTGATTCACTGCATGTTTGAACTCTTTATTACAGGTCAAACTTTGTTTCAGGGTATTTCCAAAATCTAAACTAAACCCTGACAAGGTGTTCATACAAATGTGGCTGCCTGATACTACACATCCATAAGACCAAATTACTAAGACTCACTTTAAATGTTGAAGTACCAGTGTCTAAACTGTATATGGAAAAGGTAGCAGATGCAGGAAACGTAAGTCCTTAATGTTAAAGAAAGTATTCCCTATATACGTTTGATCTTTGCACATCTATGTATATCCATACAAAAGAATCCTATATACAGAATTCATATTCCAAACATTGGACCATAAACTAAAACCACCTGGTTTCAGACTTGACTTGCCTGATGGTCTGTGAAACTTAAGATAAAACTTATATTCCACATCAGCTTAGTTTTCTTCAGCCTATGCCTGCTTCGGGTATAGTTCTGTTCACCATGATAACTTATAAAGGAGCAGGCAGGGCACATGAAGAATAAACCACTTTGATGTATGTTCTCGTCAATGAAATATATAACATGCACATATTGAACTCATTTTTTAACTTCAAATTTTGAAGTGCAAAAGAACTTTAAAAACGAAATTCCAATCAATAATCCAAAACTTACGTCTCAGAAGCTGAAGCACTCCGATAACCCTGTAACAAACAAAAAAGGTGTAAGGTGCATGCACATGTATGGAATAGTAACATTGGAAAAGTAGAGATGGAGCTGCATTATGTAACAACAATAATATAATGGCGTATCTGCATGAACATTGGGAAGTTTGACATACTTCCAATCTAGTGATGAAGACTGGCTGCCCTTGACGTTGCCCAGATAAATTTCCCTGCAGTCAATTATAATGATAAAAAAAAAATTATTTCACAAGTACCACACTAGCAACGACGAAATAGTTCCAAATTCTTCACCAAAAATTGATCGAAACTTTTGAACAGTAAGTTGCAGACGGTAAATAGGAGAAAGGCTATCAATAGAAGACAAATCTATCAAATTTTGAGAACAGGCTTGAGACTTTGCCAAGTTGGTCCACAGCAATACTTTTGGTCACTTTACCTTTTCCTATCCATTTGTCAAGGTGAATACTATCAAGGAAACAGATAATCCAACCAGTTTCCAGTTCAGAAAAAATTAATGAGGCCTTTAAACCATAAGAAGCTGCCAAATGCCTCTGTAATTAATTGGTGAATGTCAGTTGGACAAGGGAAAAACAAAGGTGGTCTCAGCATATCCTTAATTTCATGAGGTTATTCCAAGTAGCATGCTTCAATAGCTCATGATATAAGTACAATCAATTATGCTCATCATAAACAAAAACCCAATTTGTTCAGGTGGTCTCAGCATATCCTTAATTTAATGAGGTTATTCCAAGTAGCCTGCTTCAATGGCTCATGATATAAGTTCAATCAATTATGCTCATCATAAACAAAAACCCAATTTGTTCTTTTTGGTTGCATGAAACAAAGGAGGATTCTGGATTCTACAGTTCTCTCTCCTTACATAGAAAATGTGTACTTTATTACTAGCTCTTTACACCAAGCCGTTCAGCTTGTGCTCATAGGGTTCAAGGATGCGCAGGGGGTGAACTGCTAAGTTACTGTACTAGGTTCAAGAATTTATTGGGCAACTAGTAATCAATCTTTTGGCTGAAGCTCACAACAGATAAGTCTATCATTTGCAAACAATTCTGTGAAATTTTACAGTGAAGACTGAAGTTCCCATGAAACATCACCCCAAGAGTATCACATATCTTGCGCATCAACGAATTGTCTAAATATTATACGTGAAATTATTAGGCAGCATTATCAAAATAAAAAATCCTTATATTTACAAAATAATAAAATGAAATAAAAGGAATATGCAAGCTAAAAGTTCAACAAAATCCTATTTGAGGATAAACATGGAAAAACATCTTAAAATCTGAAAAAAAAGAAAAAAATTTACTTACTTCCCAGACTTTAACATATTTTGATTGTGCTGATTGCAAAGCACTCGTTGTTTGCTGTGATAGTGGCATATTAGCTGCTGAGTTGTTATTCACGCCAAGAGACTGCATTCCTGTTTGTGCTTGTTGAGGCATTCCTGGAGTTGGTATCATAGTGCTATTTCCAGAGGAAACACCAGATGTACCAAGATTACTCATCATGTTCTGGTTCATGCCAATTCCACTTTGCACCATTTGTGCTCCCGAAAGATTTCCTTGGCTCAAGCCTGGTACAGATTGGCCCATGCTAACACCTCCTGCCAGGTTAGCCATTGGCTGTGAAATTGCATGATTTGAATTTCCAGAAATGTTAGAAGCTGATGAAGTGAATGAACCAAGACCAGAGTTTGGTGCAATTTGTGAAGTTCCTGTAAGAGTGCCTGATCCTGTTACTGAAGCAACACCAGGTTGTCCCGATGAGAAGACAGTTTGAGCAGCAGGCGCAGAAGATGTCATTCCACTCGATATCATATTTGACATATGCATGGCCACAGGAGTTTGATTCATTGTTGGGAGAGCAATAGAAGATCCACCAGTTAAGGTAGCTGAATTCATCACTTGGCGTGCTTGAGAAAGATTATTCAGTATGCTAACATTAGCTGCACCGGGATTCACAGGACGTACAGACTGCGGCATCCCACTGACAGTAGGTTTTAGTTCTGGCACATTTTCCCCATTTGTGATCATTTCTTGACTGGTTGCAAGTGGTGAAGAAGTCTGCAAACTTGGAACTGCTTGAGAAGCAGGTCGTGCAGATGGAATATGTGAATAAGCAGATCCAGGTGCTATTGACGATACAGTGGTTGGTTCCTAGACACGAAATTATGAATTTATAACCAAGTTATAATCCATAATAGCAATAACATTACAAAATCTACAATTTTTCCTAGTAATAGGGGAAAAAATTATAATACTACAACCAAGTCGTGATCCTAAACTAACTGAATGCAGAAACTAAATAAATAAATTGTACTTACAATTTTCACAGTTGCAGTGGGGACATTTCCAACAGAAATTGGCGGTCGATTCATGACAGGTCCATTCACTAAAAATTAAGAATGTAAGTATCCAACAAGGGGAAAAATCAAAGCAAGTATATGATGTTGGGAGTTAACTCATGAACCTACAAATAATAGCTATTACTCAAACGATTCTCATGGAGAAAATAAATCATGCAAAAAGTTAATCACACTCAATAACTAGTAAGAGACTATTATTGCAACTTCATGAACAACCTGCTGGTATAGAGGGTGGAGTTGGCCCAGGTACAGAAGCAACCGAAGAAACATCCATTTTTACAGGACTCTGATTGGAAGGAAGATTTGCAATTCCAGAACGAGTTAAAGCAGCACGAGCCTCCATGAAGTTTTCGGAGATTAGAACCAGAAAATGGGGATTTTTAACAGTATCAACAGTTAGATCTGCTGCTCTGGCATTGCGCTTCCCCTACATTGATAAAGTAACGCATGATTAAAACGCCTAGCAATCAATAAATAGAACGTAATTTCACAAATAACAAGTGCATGATGGCATCATTTGCAAGATTAGGCACTGATAGTTCCTTGCTTTCTCTTTCGTTTTACAAGGCCAAGAATTGAAAGACAAACAATTAGTTGGTGCTTTCATGCAACATCCATTGTCACAGGGCCACAATTATTAATCCTCCTCAGTACAAAAGTTTGCCATCAAAGTATATGCTTATCAAGCCAGGAGTAAAAAGTGTACAAACATAATCCCAATTGAGATGCAGCAACCAAGAGCTTTATGTACAATGTACAGTACAAAAAAATAATTTTTTGAGAAAAAAAAAAAACATTAAAATTAGCATTCTTACTGCATTGTAGATTGCTCTAAGTTTTGGAAGCTGCTTTGGACAAATAACAGATAGAGAAACAGAGCACTGCAATGCAAAACTGGGGTCAGCAACCAGATACTGACATTCCAGAAAGAGGAAGAGAAAAATGCCACCATTAGTACATTGCCCACCAGAATAATATAAAAAATACCTGGGAAAACGATTTAGCAACTGTTTCTGCATCAGATAGACGGCTTTCTGCTTGAGGATCAATATTTTCACTCTGCTCCAAATTTTGTATTTGTGGTCGATAGACCGGTGTTGGCAATGGATGAGGATTACTTGCAGCAATAAGAACGCAATGCCTTTGCACATCTATGTTCTGTTGAGATTGGCTTCCATTTGGAGCAAAAGGGAACATCTGAGTGAAATTTTTTTAGAAAAAATGAGAATACCCTTTGAACTCAAATAATGGAGTTATTAAATCAAACTCATTATATAACCAAAACATTAGCACCAAGCCCGGAACATCCTGACAGCCAATAATTAGAAGCAGGCAAGCATGGAAACCAAAAAGTTTTGGAAAACACTTCCCCAAACCAAGAATTAAAATTGTTCAATTCTCACAAAGCATGCAGAGAGCTCACAAATTGTTCAATTCTCAAATTTAAAGAGATACCATGATAGATTTTTCTAATAATTGACTGAAATCCGATAAATAGTCTATAGTACATAAATGAATATAGAAACCTTTAGCAAAAGAATAGAATAGAATACAGAGAAACTTCTGTATATAAATAAATATACAGATGCTCCATAAAGTTAATAACTGCACTATCAAGGTCGAGTTTTATTAGTATCCAGGGATAAGACACATTAATTAAGTGTGATTTTACTGCTGATTCTGCAGGGAATAGCACCATCCTACCTGCAATGCTCAAATGTTGTGCTTTGAGTTCAAGAAACGGAAAGAGAAAATCACCATCACAGGAGATTTTATATTACAGAGAAAAACAAGGGTATATATTGAACAAAAGAGACAGAATACTTATTAAAGGCATGCTTGGAGGGCACAAGGAAATTCACTAAGGGCTCAAAAAGTTTAAATGAGCCAAACTGAAAGCAAAATAAGTTTAAACAAACACCGTTTGATGTAAAGTCTTCATTAACATTAGTTTATGAAAATGGCTCAAGAGAAATGTTGAAAAATCTGGATCACAAGCCGATTAGCAAGCTAAGGAGCTGGCTCAACTGTGTTATCCAAACTCTAGTACGAGTGTCAAATATGGGTACATATAAATTTCTGATTTTAAAAGAATTAATATTGACAGCTGTATTTTATTTTGTCATAAGAATTTAAAAACCTCCCTCCCTCCCTCCCTCCCTCCCTCCCTCTCTCTCTCTCTCTCTCTCTCTCTCACACACACACACAGAGATAAATTTCTGATTTTAAAAGAATTAATATTGACAGCTGTATGTTATTTTGTCACAAGAATTTGGAAACCTCTCTCTTTCACATTGGTGAATAGCCATGTGTGGTTTACTCTTAAGAGTTGGACACAGATCACGAGTCGAGTAAGAGTCATATTGTATCAACACTGGTATGATGAAGAAATTGCTAACATAAGCTTATCAAATGAGTTCAGGCAAGTTTTAACAAAAGCTTACTATTGCTATATATATATATATATAACACTACATACCATTAATGCTTCAGACAGCCCTTCTGCAATGGCAGCATCATTGAAGCCACCACCAGCAAAAGGAATAGCAGACAACCACTGCAGAAAGATGTCAATGTCTCTTGTCCAGCCACTTCGTTGCACCAGGCAAGCTAGACAAATGATAATAACAATGTGAATGGTACCTCTGTCAGTTAGTCTAGAATGCGAAAGGTATAAATTATAATAGATATATCAAGATAAATTTCACACTACTCAAGAACATAAAAAGTACAATAACAAATATTTAGCATATTCTAAGACCAGTGCAATCCAACTTCACAGTATAGTCAAAAATAAGTTTAAAATTTTAGTTTTTTTTGCTGTATTACTTTTCAAAAAGGAGATTATTAGTGTTCAAAATGGTTTTTATTTCCTCGAATGTGTATGATATAAACTAGAGAACCAAGCAATGACAGAACATGAAGAAATCCATACATGAAGTTGTTTGAACTTTGACCAACTAAAATAAAAAAACACAAAAATGAAATTAAGTTCCCAAAATTTTTCAGTACTGAATTCCAAAAGGGAATCCTAGTTCAACAAGCCCCACACAACCTTGAGAATGCCAAACAGATATTTCAACTGAAGATTGAAGAGGAATCCCAAAGATTTGCAAGTTCATATTAAACTAACAAAATAACAGATCCCAAAGATAAAAAGCAATCCAACAATCAATTAAACAGTAATTTTAAGGTGAATAAGAAGACCAAGCAGAAGATGTACCAGAATAAGATCCATGAGCATAAAACGTGACCAGAGAGAACTCAACAGCAGAAGTTGTAGGCTTCTTTATTTCAAAAGGGAAAAAAAAGAAATTAGACACAGAAAAACAAACATATGAACTTATAGGAGACAACAGCAAGCACACCTAATAGGCTAAGTTTAGAAAAAATTTTACATAAAAGAATACTGTTGTATAATATCCAATTGAAAAATAATAAGAACATCAACAGTAAACAGAAGTGCAAAGAAAGCATTCCATCATTTCTACACATTTCATGATTAACCTAAAAAATCCAAGAACATTAAATAAATAAAACATGCCAACTGGGAAGGACCACAGGTTCAAACCAAATCTTACTAAAAGTAAAATGAGAGAAAACTAGAAATTCTAACTTGTTCCTAATTACGATTCATAGTGCTAATTATTTAAGATTTACTAAAACCCATGTGAAAACTGATTCTTATAAAATCTAAATGAAAACAAATTAACAAAATTCAGAAATAATTCAACAAGCTCAAGATTAATATTGCAAATGCAACAAAAAAAAAAATATGTGCACTGGAATTTTAATTGACAATGTGCAAGCACTAAAGTCTAAAACGCAACAAAAGAATCATAAAACATTTGCGATACCCTGACCACAAAATATGATGTAATAAAGGCAGAAAGATTCTCTAGTTTGAACTTATTGGCACTAACCTGTCCAGTCAAGTCACTGCCCACAAAAGACCTGCACAAAGTGATCAGCGGTTATAACAAGTACATGCTCACAAACATGCAGCCTAAACAGAAAAATAAGAATCAGACAATGATGTCATTCATATCCATGCCATTAAATGTTGATAAAGAAGTTCCCCAGATGGTCAAAGTACATACAGCTTCTCTGTTTTTAACAAATTACTAATTTGAACCATATATCCTAATTATTAAAGCTGTTGTAGTTGACATGCATACAAAAGTTTAGGAACATGAATCAAATGGTATACTAGTGATGTAGTTCATACAAATTTATAGTTGCTAACAGCCCAGCACCTACAACATCAAATCATAGAACATATTATCCAAACTCAAATTAAAACAATAATTTCAACCAACTTCAGCTTATTAGGGGAAGAGAAGTTTAACCCAAACACATACTGCCCCCAGCAGCCAAAAAGAGGGAAGTTTGAACAATGGTGCTACAAGAGACACAGGCTACTTTCATCTAAGGCCAGTTAATTTGAGCTGAGTGAGGACATATGCTATATAGATTACCCTCATATGATAATATGCATATAATACATTTTGCTGTTCAAACCCCCTCCACTTCCCCTGAGATTTCAGCATTAGATAAAAGAGATGGATCGACAATATGCAATGACATATAGTACTGGATAAGTTCAAGAAAGTTGTGTCCATATCACTGTCACTTCTAGATATGCCTCATATTTAGCCTAATATCCAAAGCTGAAAAAGCAAAGCCCTCAGTTTAAACCTTTTTTTTTCCATTTCCCTGAATCATCAATCCAAAAGAAACAATTTTTTCAGTTATTTCTATCCTCTAACCCATCTTTGCTAGTGGTTCAGAAATCAAATTCCAGCAAAAAACGAGGACAGTTAATTTTTATCACATTCCATCTAAAATGTAACATAAAGAAAACCCAAATACTGAGTTCAAGTTGGCTATTTAAAAAGATAATATAAATAGAGACCGCAACGGAAGACAAAGTGAATGGCGAATTTTCTTCTGACAATATGGCAAACAAGCAAGCAGAGAAAAGTACCTGATGATCTTTTCGAGGTAATCAGAGAAGACACTTTGCCAGAAGGGCCCCATGGCAGCGGAACCTTCAACGGCGACGATCAGCTGTTTCTCCGCCATAGTGCGTTGAGAATTTTCCCACCAGGATTTCAAATCAGAATCCAAATTGAGGAGGGCTCTGAGTCTCTGACGGTCTATTCTCTCGATTCCGGTGGCGGAGTTTTGATGAAAAAGGAAATGAAAACGTCAACGTTTAGTCCGTTTGCCTGACTAAGTTTTTTTTAAGCATTTTTTAGCATAGTTATAAACTGCATCCTAAACAGAGAATTCAAACTCAGTATGAGATGAAAGTTCTTACCGCCCCCTACTGACCCTAACCTAACCCCTTAACTAAGTAGTAATAACAATTTGCAAATTTACAAAAATCTTCTTATGTTTTATCAATATCTACATTTTTCTTTCTGTTCTTTTTTTTTCGGACAAAAGACTCCCCATTTTATATTTCCGTTGACATTTTCCTCCTTTTATCTATTTTTTTTGTTAAAATAACGGTTTAAGGATCAAAACATAGTTTTATGGGTCATTTTTAAAAAAACTCAAAAAAATGAGGATTGTTTTAAAATTTATCCTTCTTCTTCAACAATATTCTCCAATATCCAACCCTAGCCGCACTCCTCCATCCCCCCCACCACCTCACCGCCACCTCCATCCACGGCCGCTATCAACCGCCATCTTTTTTTCCAATAGAAATTGTAGAATTTTAAATATTGGAGCTTTCTTTTATCTGTGCTAACTATAATGATGATTGAGAAACAAAATACTATAAAAATAACAAAAAGTTCAACAACATAACTTCTGTAACTATTTCTCAAAAGTTTAAACAAATAAATGAAAATGTTACATAAAATTGAATATCTCCATTTGGGTTTATATTGGATTGTGAGAAAATGGGAGTTTATTATTTTCAAACACCTTCAGATTGAATTGATTTCAATCATTTTTTTTCTTCTTTTTTTGTTCAACCATTTAAAGCTTTCATGTTTGTCTTTTTAAGACTTGGATTTGATTAATGTTTTCTTCATCGGAGGAAAGTGAATGTCGGCTACTGCAACGATGTACAATATAGAGAGAGACTACATGCCTAGTGATCGATTCGCTGCCTTCAAGTCTTTTAAGCTCTCAAGCTTGTGTTTTCATGGCTTGGGTTTCGCATCTCTATTTTCATCGCTCATCTACCCTTAATTTTATTGAAGCTCAAGGAAGCCGGCGAAGTTTGTTCATATTCTCAAGGCCCATAGTCAATTTGAATTTTAATTTTCACCCAAACTGTAATTTATTTGTCAACGAAAGTTTTAAAGAGATTGAGATATGGTTGTCGGTTGATCTTGTTATTCTATTTGTTTGCCATAATTTTTAATACCAAAATTCTACAATTTCTATTGCAAAAAAGATGGCGGTTGATAGCGGTGGTGGATGGAGATGGCAGTGGATGGAGGTGGCGGTGAGGTGGTGGGATGGAGGAGTACGGCTAGGGTTAGATATTGGAGAATATTGTTGAAGAAGAATGGAAAATTTCAAAACAATCCTTATTTTTTTGAGCTTTTTTAAAAAGACCCAAAAATTACGTTTTCATCATTGAACCGTTATTTTAACAGAAAAAATAGACAAAAGGAGGAAAATGTCGACGGAAATATAAAGTGGGGAGTCTTTTGTCAAAAAAAAAAGACATGGAGAAAAATATAGATATGGATAAAATATAGGGAGATTTTTGTAAATTTCCCATAATAATTTACTACAAAATAACTCGGGATAACCCGAGCCGACCACGGCTCGTTTTATGAAACCGAAGATGGACGGCTCAGTCGCGGGAGCCCAGCTCTAGCGGACCCACACCCCTAGCCAATCAACCACAGGATCTTCTTCACTAATCTTGGCAGAGAAGGAAACGAAACCACCAAGAAGTCTGTTTGAAAGCGACCTCTTCGTTTCTTAGTTGGTTAAGTTTTACTTGAATTCACGATTGGCTCAAGTCTTTGACTCACAATTACATAATTGTTATGTTTCTTCTTTCTGCATGAAAACGAACTGAGCTTCTGGACGGTTCCGCTTATTGCTTATTACCATACTCAGAGTGTAGATAAAGATGATGCTGCAATACCGAGACCTAGCTATGCTTAAAACGAAGAAGGTAGCCTTGGCTTGACCATGGATTGATTCTTTTTTGAGTTGTTATACTGAATCGAATTTTTGTGCAAAATGGGGTTTTAGCGTGTTTGATTATGACAAAATGGGACATTTGAAATACTACTCAATTTGTTTTATGCTTTATGGTTTGACATATTTTAGCAATGTGAACGAACAGGTTGTTTTTGAGGATGTAATTGCTGCTCGTGATTCTGTAACTCTGGAGAATTTGAAAGAGTTGAGTTCCAAACGTAGGGTTATTGAGGACTCCATTAATCAGACAAGCTTTATCACTGAAGCTATTGCAAGAGAAATTTCGGGTGGATCGACTTCTCGTTGTGAGCAGGTCATCTTTCAATTGCTGAATCCTCATATATTTGAACAATTTTCTTTTCATGTTAGTATCTTCTTTTGTACTTGTCCTAGTTTCTTGGCAACTAATTTTCTAGATTCTCATGATCATTGATTCCCTTTTTTTTTTATTGGATTCAAATCTTAAGAGCTTTGGTTTTGTCTGTTTGTATAATTTGGAATTGGAATTCTTTTTTGCCTTTTAGATTGTATTTTTTAACAACTCAATTTGGCTTTAATATGATATCCAATTAATGAAGAGATAGATTTATGTCAAGCGATCATTTCCAGAACTAACCATAATGTTTGCTCCAAGCTAAGAGATTTGGTTTGCATGTTATTACTCATTTACTAGTTTGCATATTTTCTGATAGTTTTTGAGATGTATTTTTCTGATTTCATGTTCTGTTCAAAGTGGCTCAGGAACGTCTTAGACTGGAAAATTATTTGCCATTATTGGAAAATTTCGTTTCTCATGCTGATGCGGTCGGCAGCAACAGTCATATGATCCGCTGGACTTCACAACTCAAGATACAATGGAGCAGTGTTCTTAGCCCATCAAGTTTCTTTAATTTTACTGGTCCAAAGTTTTTTCAAATTGAAAATTTGCATTTTGAACTCGGTATGGCCCTTTTCCTTTATGGAGCCATACTTCGGGAGAGAGCTTTGGAGTTTCTGCTATCAGGTGGGTGTGGCTTTTAATTTACTTTTTGGCATGACTTTGTTGAGCAAAGTGTTGATTTTCCATTTCTGTCTCTACTTTATTGTAGACTTGAAGCAATCAGCATTCCTCCTCAGAGAAGCTGCTGGACTCTTTCATTATCTATCTCGTGAGGTTCTTCCCCCTTTAGATTCTGTAATATGTGCAGAAAAACCACCTGAAGCTACTCCATCTGTGACTGCTGCTATAAGTCTCATTTGTTTGGCGGAGTCTCAGGTTAGCTCTTTGGCTCTCAGACTGTCCTGTGCTACATGAACTAGCAAAAATAAAATTTTGTTAACTAACAGAACTTCTGCTGATTTTTCTTTATGATAATTGGTGATATTATGATGTCCTAGGCGGTATACATAAGAAAGGCTGAAGAAACAGGAAATACAGGTTTTGGTGTTTTGGCAAAGCTACACTTTGGTGTTGTAGAACTACTAAGTGAAGCCATCTGCACTTTAAATTCTGGGATTGGAGAGTACAAGGCCATTTCTTCACGATTTTTGGTATGTATGGTGGTTAATGTTAGTTGTCAAACTGTTTTTGTTTGCAAACTCAATTTTATAATTTATGGAGTAACTAACGAACTATTTGCTGGTGGATGGTATTCTGCTCTACCAAATATAAGTAGATTTCTGATGAGATATTGGAATCGAGGAAGAGAAAAAAATATAACAAAATCTAGTTCCAAAAATAGTTTAATTTGCAAGGCTATCAAACCTGCAAATCTTTTGGTAGATTTAACATTTACATTGAAAACGGTAGTTTTAGCTTCCATAAATTTTATAAAAAATCAGTGTGCTTTACCAATTGCACTTCCTTTTAATCTAGTAATCCAACATGAACTGGACTGTTTTTTTTCATATACAACAATTCTGCCTATCATTGATTGCTTGCAAGGCATGTATTCATCTCTTAGATTTGATGAATGTTAACGAATTGCTTTTGTGTTATGTGTAGGAGTTTATATCATCTTGCAAAGCTCTACACGAGTTACAAAGTCGGAAATACTTTGCGGAAAGTTTAAAGAATGATGGGCAAATTGGAGTTGCCATTGGAGTTCTCCGTGATGTGTTAACCAATGTGAAAAGGCAAATGCCAGGGGAGGATTCCTGGAAATCTGTCTTCATAAAAGAAAATGAAAATGCTGCAGAAATTCTAAGGAAGTGGGAACATGAGAACGAATTTGTTTGGCATGAGAAGATTCCTTCTGAAGATGAGTTGCCATTACTATATGGTAACAAAATTGTGAAGATACAACCTTATCAGCCCAAAATATGGGAGAGACAACTAGCTTTTAAGATATAGTTAACTTTAAGCAAAACTCTTGTATAGAATACCTTTCTCCATTTTGACGAAGCAAGGGCAAACAAGCTTCTTGTTTTCAGAAGTTCAGAGGCTAAAGGCTGGAGTTTTTTTTTTTTTTCATATTGATTGATTGAGCTGTATATGGACAAAGTTGTTTGTGTAGTGTTTTATTTGATTATTACAACATATTTTTGTTGGTGGCACTCGTAGAATCGAGTGTTGTAATAGTAATTAGCAACATCTATGTGAAAGGGAGAGATACGTGATTGGGTTTTTGCAATTTAGGGGTGTATTCAATGAAGAGAATCAATGACTTTTAATGATTTTAAAAGTAAGGTGGTATTGGATTATGACTTTTACAGACACACACACAGCTGATGCTATACTTGGTGTTGATTTTATTTTGATGAATGAGTAAAATATTGTTTGGTAGTGATTGTTCAATTAGCATACGAGATAGACAGATTGATATACCTTATGCTAGAGTACCAATCACTTCTAGACTTCCTTGCCCTTTGTAAATTGATGGTTGCCTATTCTGATAAATATTTATTAGAGATGAATGTTTTGGAAACCTATTTCGCCTTTGTTTACAGTGGAAGGATAATTATAGGTCTGTGATTCACCATCATACAATTAAGATTTAGACAAAAGGCAAAGCTTGTTCTTGTTGCTTCAATAATGGAATCATTGTTTTAAATTCAAATCTCTTGTCCTTATCCAGAATGGTTACTTGATATTGCAGGAAATGTCCAATGAAATCTTTGAAGAAGACTCCGTTGCATCACAATTTTCTGGCACACCAGAATCACTAATTAGCTTTGAGGAGGTTATCAACAAAGTCAGAATTCAGTGCCTATAGGGACAAAGCAGCCTGTGGCAAGAAGGGTTAGCTTCAGCTACGAGCAGGAAGCTATTGATGACGAGATATGGATGTTCCTAAACGCACAGAAATGGGAAACAAGCAAGGAATCTGAGAAGTTTCTGGGGAAAGATGATGGATGGATGGAGTTAGGAGGAAATTTTGATCTCATGAGTGAGATTTGAAGCTGTTAGTGAGGCAAATATTCATTTTGTATCAATGAGAAAATGTCAGGTTTTGTATTATGGATTTTGTTTAGTTGAGCTAAACCCGATTATGTTCATTCCCAACCAAAACACTGAAAATAATAGTAATACCAACTCCATTTTATTGCTATGGCATATATGTGTATATACTATATATACATGAACTCTATAACTCGTGTATCATAATTTCATCAATTGCATCAACTGAACAAAATTTCTTCAATTGAAAAAAGTTTTACTATTTTATAGATAATTATTGTTGAAATATGTTTTTATTAAAAAAATTATAATAAAATCTTATAAAGTTAATAAAAGTCTTTGAATGTCTATAAAAGTATTTAAAAGTAAAGTTTTTGAAAGTCATTCAGAAATTTTAAAAACTCTACAAAAATCTTTAAAAATCTAAAAATGTCTTTAACAGTCATTCTTTAAAAAAGTCATTCTTTAAAAAAGTCTTTAAAAGTCTTTAATTCTCCTAATTGAATACACCCCCGTTAATTTAAAGCATATCCAATGCTAACGTGGATTGCAGTTGATATATCAATTGAAATAAAATATGTGAATAATTAAGTGGCTAATCGTTTATTTTTTGGAGTTTAACTTTTAAAAAACTGTCTCAAATGCAATATCTTTTATTTTCAATTTGCTTCTTTTTATAGGGTCCACAATTTAATGAATAATCAATTACGTAATAATTTTAACATGGACAATGTCTAATAGACCCTCCAAAAATAGAAGACCTGCTAGATATTATTTATTAACACGTCAGCTAGACGGTCAGATAAACATTTGCAATGGAGATTGTTTTTTTAAAATTATTTCTAATTTTCTGACGTATCTACCAAATAGAATCAATTCACTTGTGCATTAAAAACGCTCTTATAAAGTCTCCATTTCTGGTGTTTTAATTAATGCAAAATTCGTTATTTAAAAATATTAAAAAAAAATGGACCGTATATATCCCTGGCATAAAAGGATATATGTATTGCCTTTCTGGCCCCCATTTTCCTGGGCATGGATCTGGGCCAAGCTGCGCACCGACATTCATATTGGCTAAATCCAAGATCTTAAAAATTTTAATTTGGAATATAACTATTAAATTTTATTAGTTAAGTTTTTAATTTTAACTAATTAAAAATTTAATATACATTGTTGCAAAAAATTTTAATACATTTATAATAAAATTTGGATTAGATACTGAATTTATTAAATCATTATTATCAATTCACGTTATAATATTTGCTCCATATACCTATTTTATCTATTTAACACATGTATAAAGTATGAATGGTAACTTTTCGATTTTTGAAAACATTTAGTATAAAATATTTTCTTTGTTAGGATAAAAAAAAGTCTCATTAATTAATTTTTTATTTAATGTTTGAAATTATGTTCATAATAAAACAATATTTTTTTTTAAATAAACAGAGTTAAATTATCCTTATAGCTGTGTTGAGCAATAATATCAACGCAAGACTGAGCTCACCACCATTCATATTATCTAACTCTCTCATATTATTAATATCGTCATGCAATACATTTAGGATAAAATCTGGAAGGATAATATAACATTCTACATAGTCAGACATATAATTAACTCATTCGTTTACCTTTTAATAAATCTCACTTCTAGTGAGTCAAAGAACACAAACAATCACTTACAATCAAATATTAAAGTCCCAAAATAATTTGGCAAAAAAAAAAGTACCAAAATAAGTAAAATCTTTCAAATTTCTCTTCAAAGCATTTGCTACTTCGAAGCAAATCACCACCCTCTTGTAACCTTTACCTTTTAGCCACGATAAACCATTTCAGCCATTAACGCATTAAACACTCCTCGAATCATCATCGGTTTGGCACTCAAAAACCGATCCTGGTCATCACGAACAACAAAACCA
>CATIWJ010525994.1:0-13748 GCA_949640765.1 Croton laevigatus | reverse complement strand
ATATATACTCAATCCACTATCATTTCCCATTCACATGCATTTTCATGTCCCACGTTTGTTCAAAACATGTTTCACATATATTTTTCAATCATAGCATGTCAATTCAATTCATATTTCACACCATTTCTTTACACAAGCAATCCTTCTAAATTTATGATCATTTCTATATTTTCCGTACCTTTCATCTTTATCCTATTTTTTACATGCATTTTAATTATTCTTTAGTATTTAGAACCCAATATTTCATTCCTATCAATTAATTAAATCCCCTTTACTTACATGCATATATCTATTATTCCAATAATTGATTATTATTCTTGTTAATTTTATATATTTTTATAATCAATTAATCTCTTTATAATGCTAAACGATCTTTATTTAATTTCATATACTTATTATTTTAATCATCATCCTTTTAATTCTCTTTAAGGTTATATATTCCTTACTTATTTACATTTATAAATCATTTTATTAATTTTTCAATCCTAATCCTCATTCTTTTATAATTTCCAAATTAATTCATATTTATTATCCTAACAGTTATTTTATTATTCCCTTAATTTTTATATGTTACCATGACCAATTAATCCTTTTTATAATGTTCGGTATCCAAATACTAAATAAAAAAATCAATTTAAAAGATTTCAACTCGGAAATCGTGACGAAATTAGCAACGCCTCTGAGACTGTCGCGCTCACGCCCTTGTCGTCGCGCTTTCTCCTGCAACGCCCTTGTGATGTCGCGGGAGAGGCGTGGTTGTCGCGACCGAGACTAGAAGGCTTCCGGATTTCGTCGCGACCGCTCAATGGCGACGCTTATGGACGTCGCGATCGCGCTCAGGTGGTCGCTGCTGCAACCAGCCTGCGCAACCTGAAGTAATTTGACCATAACTTTTTTTATACAGCTCCAAATCAAGTGATTCCAGTTGCTATGATTAGCTAACATCCAGGGCTACAGGTTTTCCTTCTATCACGTTCCCAAATTCATTTTTTATCAATTAGAAAAATCGAGTTAAAGATGGGTCATCCATTTTTCTTATACAACTATCTATTCCAATTTATGCCATCTTTAGGGATTCACCTAATCTTTCAATTCCAACATGTTTAACCTTCTTATTATCATGCCAAACAGGTCATATGATCACATACATTAACCAAACACACAAATTATGATACTAACCACACAAATTAAACACAACATAACCATAACTTGAACTAGGGTTCAAGTCTCAATACACAACCAATAAAATAAAGTACCAAACCTGTTTTTCTTGCCTTTAATCCATTCCCTTCTCCTTTTCTTGCTTTGCTTTTCCCTTGGAGTCCCTTAATTAGGACTATTGAGTTACTTATTGTGTTTATGCCTCTTCTTCTCCTTCTTCCCGTTCCTCTCTCCTTCTCTTTTCTTTCTTTTTTCTTTTTTTTTTTTCCACACAACCCGTAGCTTCTATATGAAAGTGGGCCAATTTTTCCACATCTCCCATCCTCTTATAATTACCAACCCACTTTTAATTCAATTTAATTTTCATTTTAAATCACTTCCAATATCTTATGGCCACATGGTGGCTAACTCATTCCGAAACCTCCACTTCTAATATGCCATTTGTCACTTTCTTATGTCTCTTTATTTTCTAATCCACATCTATTCTTTAATTATAATTTAACCCACATTTATTTACTTGTTTATATAATCCACCTCTAACCTTTCAATTCATTTCATCTAAGTCCTTGACCTTCCTCTATTTTTTTTTCCATACTCTAACTCTAATGTCTTGAAAACAATTCTAACATTCTGATATACATTGGAAGTAGGATGTGACAGCTAATGTTGTATGTTCAGCCACAGAGGTCAACCCTCCCATAGTTTGTCTCTGTTGGAAATATCACCTGACATAGGCATAGGTGCTCTCCAAATCAAGCTTAGGATCCTTGCATAAAATCTCACCTCGAACTTGATCAAACTTTGAATCCAGTCCACTCAGGAAGATATGAACTCGAAGTCTAGCCATGGGAGAATGCAATTCAACCACTCCATCAACTGTGCTTTCTCTAGAAATGGACCTATGATCAATCTTTTCAAATATAGACATCAGTTTGGAAAAATAAGTAGACAGTGGCCTACCATCTTGCCTGATTGAAAATGATTTCTGATTTAATTCAAACAATCGAGTTTCATCCGATCCATCATAGAACGTTTTTGATACAGCCTCACAGACTTCTTTAGCTGTTGGGAGTCGAATAAATCGTTGCATCAGAGAAGGACTCATTGCATCAATCAACCAGCTTTTCACCCTCTGATTTTTGGTGATCTAGGTTGAGTGCTCGGGATCATTTGTAGCTGGTTTTGTCTTAGTTCCAGTAAGATATCCTCCTTTATTACGAGCTCCGATTGGCATCTCCATCAACTGTGACCACAGTGAATAATTCGTTTCATCGAGGATAACATTGGTTGGGAAACATTTTCCTGTTGAATGATAATTGATTGAGGGGTTGAGGAGGTCATGGTTTTTTGTTCAAGAAATATGACTATTCGGGTTCGATTTTTTTTTAGAGTTAATGAGGAAAGAACCGCTTTGATACCATGTTAATAAGAACCCAGAAAGTTGATAAAGGTGTATAAAGTGAATACGTTATATATTTCATTCTATGATTACAGCTTTATATAAGAGTCCTTTACTACGATAACTCTCTAAAAACAGAAAAATAATCTCCCTAACTAATACAGCTATCTCTTATACAAACTCTTATCACTTATAACAACTTCCAACTCTATCTATAACTATCTTCTACAATAATCAGAGTCATCATCACATCATCATCATCATCAATTGTATTTTTGTCGCTTTAAAAGAATTTTGAGCTCAAAATTTCTAACTATTATTTATTTTAACTTGTACTTAAAAGTAAATAATACAAGTTGTTCAACCTGCCAACCACATCATTCACTATAGTCCAAGGATTCAAAAAATGGTAACGACCGTAATCACAATTGCGTATAAAAGTAACGGTAACGGACCTATCGTGATGTTAAAGAATTGTAATGGCTAGGAAATCGAACTTTTTTTTTCTCGTAAAATTGTAAAATTTTGGAATCGATATATTTTAAAGGTGTTCATAAAAAAATAAGCATACAATAGTTTAATAAACATAACTGCAATACAAAAAAATATTAGTTATATTGTCTCATATAATAATTATACATATACTATTATATATCTATTAACTAATGCATTGTTTCACATCATAATTATACACATAAACCATAGAGTTTATAAAAAACACGAAACAAAATAAATATTGAAAAGATAACATATATAAAATAACATCAATGAGTGCCTATGAGGTGTAAAAGAACATGTTGTTATGCTTGAAATTCTAAAATCCCTAATTTTTGGTTATTTGACAAAATTACTTAGAATTGTGAAGTTACTAATCTCATTTGAAGTGTTTAAGTGTTGTTCCAACAAAAGAAAATCTAGCTAAAGAAAGACAAGTTAAGATACATGAAAAAAAATGAAACCTTGTTTCTGGCACATGCGCCATGCCTGCAACCATAGTGTCTCGCTCGCAAATAAAACACTTAGACTTCATAAAAGTTCCAGGGGATCCCATCTCACCCATGACAAAGCAATCGCGCGGAACAGAAGTTGTCTGGCAAAAATGTCATGCACGCGACATTAGGAACCTCTTAGCGCCAGCGATCGAAGCTTCATGCAAGTTTAAAGATCTCTCGTGTTGACGTCAAGCACGTGGTTGGCGCACTTGCGACAGGCACACCAGATAACCATTGTAAGATGAAACTACCACGTTGCGCCCGTGCTTAACCCTTCACATTCGTGACAGTGCCAAAGTCAGAGCCAACAACTAGTGCATTAAATGTAAAGCTAGTGTAATAGGTAGCCGTAACAGTTTGTTGAAGAAATCTCTATGAGGAGTCGCACCTGCGATTATGATCATGCTCGCGACAGTCATAGGATTTCTTGAACATAATTTTTTTTAATGTATAACGGCTAGTTTATTGAATATGGGTATAAATAACCACCCCAACAGACTTAATGAGGTTACACAACTACTAAGCATTAATTCTTCAACAACCTTTTTCACTTAAATCTTCATTTAATCTTGTAATCAATTTTTGAGTGTTTGTTAGTTGGGTGAGCATTAAACCCATCTTTATTAGTTGGTTAGTTTTTAGTGTGAGCTTTAAACACTAAGTGTGCTGTAAAGTTTGGGGTGAGCATTAAACCTTAAGTTTGAGGTGAACTTGTTAAAATCTCTTGTAATTTCCTTGTACCAAACCACTATAAGCTTTCTATTTTATCCACCAAATTCTGATCTTAAGTTTTTAAAAAGCCACTAATTCACTCCCTCTTAGTTGCTAAGGGACCAACAGATGCACTTTCATCTTTTTGAGAAGGGCATATATAGACTACAGTAGGTGTAAACAAACTATCTGTAAAAGTAGAATGGTTAGTATCATCTTCACGAGCATGTAAAGGTTGAGGTTGAGCAAATGGCTGACTTGAACTTGATGGATAATGGTCTACACCCATTGATGAATACGGATTATAATAACTTGGTCTAGAACTACCAATATCATGACCATATCTATAATTGGTAGTGTTGTAACATCCGATGTCTAAGGAAGTGGTCTGAACGAATGAAATCCGAGGAAGTGGAGCGAAAGGTAGGGGTGTACAAACCGAAAATCGGTTTTCGGTTCAAAACCGAATGTAAATTTAGTGAACCAAAAATTGAACCGAAATTCAGTTTAAACCGAATTTTTGTTCGGTTTCGGTTTAAATTCGGTTTTAACCAAATTTTACATGTAAAAAAAATTCGGTTTCTACAATTTGACGAACCGAAAATCGAACAAAAAATTCAGTTTATACTATTTGATGAACCGAAAATCGAACCAAAAATTTGGTTAACCAATTATTCGGTTCGGTTCGGTTCGATTTCGATTCAGAAACCAAATATCAGTTCGATTTGTACACCTCTAGCGAAAGGTGTGGAACAGTAAAAGTTAAACATGCTCAGGTCACAGTAAGAAGTGGGTGACCTCCAGGGAAGTATCCGTGAATATGTAAATAATAGAAAAACAAACAGTAGTAAGACATAAGACAGATGTCAGTCACGCCCGGAAGGCAAGATAGGGCCTCGGAAGCCAAAGGGACCTAACGGTAAATTTTTGGGAAGTCGGGCCAGTGAAATTTTTAAAAAAATTGTATGGGGGTTCTTTAAGCTTTAAAATGCACTCCGGAAAATAAATTTGATGATAAAATGAAGTTCAGCAAAGTGGAATCGCCAAACTGCTCGAGGCACGCCTATAGCTGGAATCGCGTAATCGCGTAAGGGCAATTTTTGATAAATCGGCTTATAAGGACCCAAGTGTAATTTTTCATGGAAAAGTTGACTTAGTAAACACCCAAAAATAATATTATAAAAAGATTCGCAACGTTGAACTGGTCTCGATGGTGTTCTCGGATTTTCAGGTAATCGCATGTGCGCGAAGTTACGTCAGAAAGACCGATGATGACTTTTATGTAATTTGGCTCATTAATTCATGGAATTATCATGTGTGGATGGGTTTAGGTTCATCCAAGGTCAATTTGAAGATTTGGAATGAAGACTTTAATTTTAGCCAATAAAATCGAATACTTTGACTTTTTCGACCAATTGAATTTTGAGCTCACGTACACGCGACCGTACCACGTTCATTTTTGCCTATAGATATCTGCTCATAGGCAGAGAATTCATCAATTTTCCAGAATTTTCCAGCCTCAAATCTGCAGCCAAAGGGGGAAGAAGAAGGAGTTCGATATGTTTATGGTTTTTAAGCTAGTTTTTAGTTGTTGTAAGCATAGCGTAAGCTCCTAAGCTAGATTAAGCTCTTATTTTACATCCAAAACATGATATGTGGGCTGTAGAACATGAATTATAAGCTGCCCATGTTGTGTATTTCAGTTAGAGATTGATTTTAGATGAGAAAAGTAAGATTTTTAGTAGTTTAACATGTAAGTGCTATTAGTTTAGCCAAAAAGCTCAAGAATCATTTGGTTTGATGCTTGCTCTTCAACCTAGGGTTTATGTTCATATTGTAAAGGATGTGTTTCTGTAGGAAAACAAAAAGAAAAGGAGGTGAGCAGCCCCTAAAAGTGCAAATAAAAGTATAAAACACAAGGTTTGGTACTTTAACTTTTGAGTTTTATTTTGGCTTCAAAGAATTTTTGTTTTTGCATCAAATATTATTTCTATGCATGTTTGAAGTGCTAAACATATGTGGAAATTGAAAGTATATTTTTTTCAGTCACACATGGAATTAATCAGCCATTTTTTGTAACTGAACGTTGGAGCTTTCCAGCAAGTACCTCTTGTCGAACAGTCCACTTCCTGGATTTTTAATAAAATAAAGAAAAATGTTTTTCAGCTGAATTTTGATATGTTGTACCCTGTTGTGTCTAGTTTGCATGAAAAATATTTATGAGCATGTTCGACAAAATACTGGGGGTGAAACAGATCGCTTTCCGAACTGCAGCAAGATGCAGCCGGTTACTGAATCTGTCCAAAATTTTTATGTGGTGTTCCTCACATGTCAAGCTACCTCCAATAAAAATTTTAGAATTTGTGAGCATGTAATTCATTTAATACGCATTTTCAAAGTTTGAGGTCGGAACGCAGAAAATTCTGCAATCGAGCAAATATGTATCCGGACAATGTCTATGGTGTTGAATGATTGAGTAATATGAATGAATGAAGAATACGATCACATATTTAAGAAATGACATAAAAGTTATAAGCTCTATCTAGTCAAGTTGGACACGAGAATAAGGATATGATGCATCATATGGGTATGTGTTATGTGCTATGTGTTATGTGATATGGCGCCATGTGATTTGCGACATGTGAAATATGATTCCGATACGTGAAATGGGCAATGCCCTTTATGTGATATGTGAACCGGCCGGCCATTATGTGATATATGTGATATGATACGGGCCTACATGAGATTATGTGAAATGTGATAAACCCCAAGCCTTAACTCAGTGCGCCACCTACTACCAGTAGAGCAATACAAATGGAAATAAGTTCACAAGAAGTCTACTTTATGTTTCATAAATTTTCTGTTAAGTGTATCTTTTCAGTCAAGTATTTGTTATTTTTCATTTATAGCTTTTCCTTTAAATTTATTTTGCCTAATCAAAGGTTAAAGTACCCACTGGGCACTAGTTGCTCAGTGAGTTATTTTTCGTAACTCGCAGGTTAGCAGTTATAGAAGTAGAATAGCAGTAGCGGTAGCAGTTCAGCATCAGCACACCAAACAGCAGCACAACTTCATGGTATAATTTTGTTAAGTTTGCTATTGACAGTGGCATGTATAAATATATGTATATACGAATATTAAAGTATGTAACATATAATAAACTAATGGATATCTGGAAACTAGCATGTAATAAAGATCACACATCAATTATTAATCAATGAACTGCCTTAGGCTTGCGTGAGCTGAGAATTTTAGAAATGTAAATTTTCATGCAGGATTCAGTGAATAGTCGCAGGGACTTTTCTTGTTAGTCGCCGTTACTATTCACGGGTTTTTACATGTGTGACGAAGCTATGCCGAAATTTCTGTAAAACTGGTTTAAAATTTTGACTAAGTAAAATGTAGGTTTAACACGTAGTGTCGACTTGACTATTCCGAAACCCCGACACCTAAGCTAAGCTAGTAGCGCCTCTTATAGGCTTGGTTCTCCAGGTCTATATGGGGTGTTACAAGTGGAATTAGAGCTATCACCATAGCTATACTCACCATAACTTTCTCCAACCTTGGATAAAAATCACCATAAGACTAATAATAAGTTTGGTCCATTGGAGGAGTAGCGGGAGGAGGAGGAGGAGGAGGAGGATCATAAGGAGAGTTATCAACATCACTTTGAATAAAATAGACATCACAATCATATGGATAAGTTGATGGAACAAAAGTTCCCCCACTTACATTTGGTGGTCCACTATTATCATTGCCATAACTACTATGACTAGTGTCATCATCAACATCATTATCACTAGAGTCACCACCACCACCACTAAGATTTGATATTCCACCATGACTTCTAGCAACACTTGTTTCTTGTCTTTGTTTGGACTGAGAAGCCTAACCCTGACAATTATTATCCTCATCATCATCTAGCCATGTATTATTTTGTCCATCTAGTAATGGTTGCTTTCTTTCTTCTAACCAAGAAGACAAAGGGTCATCTTCTTCAAAGATATAACCCAAATTAATTGGATTATAACTTTTGTCTAACTCTTCTCGACTTTTCTTAGTTGCATTTCTAATTTGAAGCCTCCTATTATAATGCATAAAGACTAGTGACTGCAACGTTTGATACCTTACTCTGTTCCTTATTTTTTTATGTATTAGTGAAAAAGTGCTCCAATTCATTATATTAGGAGTGTTCATGGTTCGGTTTTATAGGTTTAAAGTATAAATTTCTAACCGAACCAATAAAATTGGTTTTAAAATATAATAAATCTTAAGTTTTAATTAAACCAAGTACCATTAAAAATTATCAAAAATTTTGACTGGGTTTGGATGATTTTCATTTTATTGGTTTAAGAAAAATAATAATTGAATAAAATAAAGATTAAAATTACAAATAATACATTTCTTGAAATCTATAAAAAAAATATAGCAAAATTAAACATTTATATTATACACATAATAATAATAATAATAATAATAATAATAATAATAACTGTTATTTCGCCGTCTATCGCAGTGGGTAATGGTCGCGACTGATAAATAATGGCATTAACGGCCGTTACCTATACATTTTTTAATAGCCATCAAATAATGGTGAATAACGTAACAGAACCTTCAAAAACCTAGAAATAACAGAAATAACGGTAACGGACATTATTTAAAACCATGCTGTAGTCATTCAGGTGCACTTTTGGCAAAAAGAATAGCACATTTTGGTTAACGGTGTGAGAGACGTATGTTGGTTTGGCGGGTTGCATGAGAAAAGGCGTTCATGGCAGTTGGATTCAATGCAGGCATGAATGAATGGTAAAACTACAGGGCAAAGTTGATGCTTTTATTGCGTTTCTTGGTAAATAACTCACTATATTAACCACATTTTAAAATAAAAAAATCACTTCAAAACTTATATACCATAGTTTTTAAAAATAAATTAAAATATAGCAACTTTTAATTAGAATTTTATGATTTAAACAAGTTAGATGGTTTGGAAAAATTTAATATATTGAATCTATTTCTAATAAAATTCTAAAATAAGTTTTAAATGCCCTTTTGATTAATTTTACTGATAGTATATTTTAACAATCTAATTATCAAATATCTTAAATCTTTTAACTTCACTCTAGTCCAAAAGAGGTTTCATTCAAGAACTTACAACTTGAAGGACCAAATGGTAATAAGCATCTTCTTCCTCCTCCTAAAGACAAAGGAACCGACATGGAACTTCCAACTTCCATTTCCAACAGCTAACGGCAATTCCTGACACCCACTGAGGCGACGTCTGTAGACTTGATTGATGGATACAAATCGACGGTGGCCAACAAAATGTAGTAAACCCACGACAAAGTAATTGGTATTAGCTACGAAAATTAGTTACCGACGTTAATTTTCCAGATGCTTGTTAAATAAAATAAATTACCAACAATTTATTTCATTAATAATGTTAACATTTTCCACCTACATGGTTTGCATAACTGAAACTTTATAGGCTTACTTAACGTGCATCGTCTTTATTTAAATTTTTCATAAATACAAATTGACTTTCTCCAATTTCCTGACAATTATTGATCCCATAATTGAAATTGACTCCTTTGAATTAAAATACTAAGACAATATATGGGATTAGAGAGGCATATGAAAGTAGTAATATTTGAATGCAAAATGTTTGAAATTTTTGGCCAATTTTCGCCATTATTATGTTTTTTCTTTAAAAAAAAGGGGGGGTTTAAAGGGCCACATGTTATAACTATTTTTATTAAATGTGAGCATTAATTTTAATTAGAACCAAAATCATAGTAAAAACAATATGATATGGCGTATTCTGCAGCCATAAAATACAAACTTGCCACATATAGATGAGAAATTGTCCCCACCATAGAAATTGTCACATATTCGCTATCCTTCCAACCAAGCCGCCATTAAATGTGTGTATATTGCATTTATTAAAATTTATGTTCTTGTTTCTTATAATATATTTCTTAAGGGGATTGTTTGCGATAATATTGACATAACAGAAATTTGAAGAGTATACCGAAGAGTTAGAATTTGTTAAAGAAGTGGTGAGAGACATGTTAATGCAATCTACAAAAGATCTAGAGGAGAATGTTAAACTCATCAATTTGTTATGCTACCTTGGTGCTTCATATCATTTTAAGAGAGATCGAAAAACAATCAAATTGCATTTCAAAAACTTCCCTCAATTTCAACCGCAATGATTTTGTTCCGAGGAGAATGTTTTGCAATTTTATTTCGAGTTCTAAGACAATATGGATGCAAGATATCTACCAATGAGTTCATGCTTTCTATCATGAATTTCCATGGATTAAATAATAATGATATTCTTATGTTTTTTTGAATTAGATGTGTCTGACAAATTCAAAGATGAAAATGGAGAGTTCAAACAAAATATCACTAATGATGTAAAAGGACTACTTAGCTTGTATGAAGTTTCTTTTATGAGAACTCATGTGAAGATATTTTGGATGAAGCCTTAGATTACAAAGCAACACTTGGAAATTTTAGCTTCAAAATCGAGTTCAATTGTTGCAAAACATATAAGGAACATGCTTACATGGTCCTTTCATACAAATATGGAAAAATGGAGAAGTTATCTATATACTTCTATGAAGAATATGGGTCTCCGAATAAAGATCGCCTCAAATTTGCAAAATTGGATTACAATAGGCTATGAGTATTGTACACGCAAGAATTGACTTTGCTCATCAAGTAATAAATTTTCTTATAAAGTTAAATAGAGCTTACAAGTTACAATTAATGAAGCAACCTTAATAAATTTAAAGTAATGTTTGGTATCTTGTAATACGATATAATTGCAATTATTTTATAAGATTTTCGTTGTGAATGTTATCAACGGATTTATAAAACATAGCAACGATTATTTAAGTTTTATTTTCCATCAGTTTTTTTTTTTTCTTGAACGGCAAAAATAAGTTGTTATTAATTGGTATTAATGTGATAAAAGTGCTATAGATTATAGAAAAATTGTTTAGTATACTGACAACGAATTCTTCTTTCAATCAACTTGATTTGTTAAAATTTGTTAGTTAAATCTTACGAAGACACTTGATTATACAAGAGATAGAATTGTGGAGTCCTATATATGGGTACTTAAGTTTCGGCAGTGAACCCAATTTGCTCATTGTCGACAATGGATAACTAAACATTTACAACTAGTAACAGTTGTAGATGATACATATGATGCTTATGATACACTTGATGAAGTCCTTTCCTTTACTGCTGCATTAGAAAGGTTTGGTATTTCCATCTAAATATACATTATCAATCATTAGACTTAACATAATGATTTATTGGTATTCAGATTCACGGTAGATGCTGTGGATGATTTGCCGGAATACATGAAAGTTCTTTATAAGGCTCTTTGGACTCACTTCTGGGAAACAAAGAATTGTGGCACTGAAGGAAGTTCTATTCCACCTTTTTTTTCAATTTTAGTTTTATTTTAATTTTTTTTAAAATCAGGTGGTGAATTGTATATACGCAATCCCGAAATCAAATTCAGTGGATCCTAATTTACAGAATTTGAGTTTGTATTATCAATTCACGGAAAACAGTTAGAATCATTAAATTCAACGGTTCTAACATTTTTTCATGAAATTGATAATATAGACTCAAACTATATAAACTGAGATCCACTGAAATTAATCTGGAGATGACATAGATACATTTCACTACTTGATTTGAAAAAAAATACTACCTCAGTCTTTTTTATATCTTTACACTTTTTTAGGGTTGAGTAGATTCAAGTTTGGTGTTGATAGTTTGATAGGTTGGGTTGGTTAGATTAAAATATTATTTATATATTATTAAACTACAGTAATCATACTTTATAACTAACTTAAACCTACTTTAATCTACCAAATCCAACTCATCAAACTATTAACACCAAACTTCAACCTAAGCATGCTGTTTGAAATGTAAAGAATTCAAAAAGACGGAGGTAGTAAAACAAAATTTTTAAAAAAGAAGTGGTAGTAGCACCCAAAAATATTTCCCTTTTATTATATAAGAAAATTTTATTTAAAAAAAAAAAAAGAAAAGTCAAACTAGTGATGAAATAGTAATATTAGTCAAAATTGAGGGACTAAATAATAATATTATTACAAAATATACTTGTAATATAACTTAAAATTCGATAGAAGAACTAAAATATTTAATGGAAGCAAACAGTGGGAATGGAAGTTATTTTGTCAAAAACAAATTACTAAATAGTAATATTGGTTAAAATTAAGTACAAAATAATAATATTTCCTAATTACATATGAAGGGTTAGCCTAGTGGTAATTATATTATTTTATCTCATGGATATAAATAAGTCTCATCTTTCTTATTTTCTAATACAATTAGTTGAAAGAACTAGCAAAAGCCTACGTACAGAAAGCAAAATGGTTCAATGATGGTTGTATCCCAAGATTAGAAGAGTACATGGAGAATGCATTGATAGTAAGGACAATAGACTTTCTAGCTTCAGCATTATTTCTCGGAATAGATGATTTAGGAATCAAGGAAATGGTGTGGCTTTGAAACAATCCTAAAATCGTTAAAGCTGTCAAGTTAATTGGTACTCTCAATAATGATCTTGGAGGCCATGAGGTATGCTCTCTCTCTCTCTCTCTCTCTCTCTTAACACCCAAATCATACCTCTTATTTCTTTAATTTAGGAAATCAAATTTACAAATTTTAGCACTTTAGTAGAACTAAAATCCCTAGTCCCAAGTGATTGTCTGTGTGATAGCGTATTACTATATGAGGTCATGAATTTGATTATTTGCAGTGTAAGAATACAAATCTAATTAAGTTAATATGTTAATAATAAGCTTTTAACATGGATAAGCTCAAGTCTAAGTAAGTTTATTCAAATGAGGTCATTCTGCTGCAAATTAACAGAAAAAAAAAATCACCAAAAAATCATTGACGCTAAATTAAAGGCCAATTTACTCTTTTCATTATTTCAAAGTAGTCATAAGTTTAACAAAAAAATTTCAATTGGATCCTGAAGCTATAGCACTTCTTGTAACTGGTTCAAAATTTTTGTTAATTTATTGAAGGATATTAATTGAATGTGTGTGATCTACTCTTAATTAAAACTAGTGGGAAACTGTGCTTCCCGCGCGAGTTTTTTGCAATTTGTCATAGTTAATTTATTATTATTAATTATAATTATTAATTATATTTACTTGTATTTGTATAATTATGTTAAATTGCTTTCCTGTTATAATATTATATACATTTGCACTTATGTTATGTAGATTTGTGTAACTTAAATTACACGAATAATATTGTTTGCACGGAATTCTCAAAAAAAAAATTAAATTGTTAATTAATTAATATTTATTAATTGATTAACCAAATTAAATAAAATAATTAAATTAAATATTAATTGGTTATTTTATTAAATATTTGATAATTATCACATTAAATAAATTATGTGATAATATCAAAAAGATGGG